>JBBPKP010000321.1:0-14238 GCA_038089335.1 Boletellus aff. obscurococcineus | reverse complement strand
CTTCTCCCAACGCCCAGGAATCGAGTATATCAAAGTTTTAGCTCCCACTGTGCGTTTGCCCACTCTCCGTGTCATTTTGGCCATTGGTGTGATTCAGAACCTTTATCTCTGGTCTGTCAACATCTCCAACGCATATCTGAACGGGGAGATGGACTGTGATGTTTACATGGAGCAGCCTGAAGGATTTGCTGAGGGAGATGCAAAGGGAACGGTCTGTTTGCTCAAAAAGGCGCTATATGGCACTAAACAAGGTGGTAATCACTGGAATTGCAAAATGTGTTCCATTCTCGAGGCAATTGGATTCCAACAGACATATTCGGATGCAGCACTCTATATCTACACCTGAGGTGATGTCCAAATCATTCTGCCTGTCTTTGTAGACGATATGACCTTTGCCTCCACCTCCCTACCTCTGATCAAGCAGATCATTGCTGAATTGTCGAAGCACTTCAAATTGCGTGATTTGGGGCCCACCACTGAAATCCTCGGACTTAAGATCACTCGTGACCGCTCTGGCCACTCCTTGACAATCTCCCAGCCTCAATACTACGTCGATATGCTCAGCCACTATGCTATAAGCGATTGCAAGGCCATCACCACTCCCATGGAGCCTGGTTTGTGCCTATCACGCGACCAGTGCCCAAAAACTGCAAAGGAACACGCCAGTATGCATTCTATCGATTATGGTGGTGCCATTGGCTCTTTGCAGTATCTTTCGTGCACCACCCAGCCTGATATTGCCTTCGCTGTTGGCCAACTCTCTTCATTCACCACAGACCCTGGTGTCACTCATTGGACTGCTGTTAAGCACCTCTTTCGCTATGTCAAAGGGACCATTGACTATGGAATCACTTATGCACCAGATCCATTGCATTCTCAGCGATTGTTTGGATGCGCAAGCTGGTTGAGGAGCTTGGATTTGCGCTTGCAGGCCCATCAGTGCTCCACATGGACAATCAATCCGCTATTCAAGTGGCAAAACACCTGGAGCACCATGGCAGGATGAAGCACCTCGATTTGTGATGGTTTTGGCTGCGAGATGTGGTGGATAAGGGCCTTGTTTCGCCTTCTTTCCTGTCCACTGCAGACATGCCAGCTGACCTACTCACAAAGGCATTGCCTAGAGTGAAGGTTCAGAGATTCTGCCAGTTAATGGGTCTGGGGAAGCGAACCTAGTGGAGATGTGCAATCATGGGGGAGTGTTGTGTGCTGTGATTGCGCACTCTGGTGGCTGGTATCAGCTCTGTTTATGTTTGTGATTGTTTTTATCCTTTATATAGTCAGAGTTCCACAGTGAGCGCTTTCTTCAGTTTCTCACTGTGGACTCCAGCTGTGCTTTTCTGGCTGTAACATGTGTGTGAGCCATGCCTGGCTGGTAAAATGCACACGAACCCCTTCATTAGCACAACCTGGTGTGCATCCCGCCCTCTGGAGCTCGTCCACTCAGATGTCCATGATGTAACGCACTCTACATTCTCAGGATACCGATATTGGGTCACATTTATTGACAATTACTCCTGATTTCGTGTTGTCCTGCCCATGCGCAAGAAATCAGACGTTTTCGATGCATTTAAGCAGTTGAAAGTATTTGCAGAGAACCAGACAGAGTGCCGGATCAAAACATTGTTAGATGTAGTCATTGCGCACTCTTGTGGCGCATTGTTTGTGTTTGTGTTTGTGTTTGTGTTTGCTCATTAAATAGTCGGAGTTCACAGTCAGCTCTTTCTTTAGTTTCTGACTGTGGACTCCAGGTGATGTAGACTCTACACTGCGCAATTTATAGTTTCTGACTGTGGACTCCAGCTGTGATACTCCAGCTGTTAACAGGTTATGAGCCCTGCACTGTCCGCGCCCTAAATACTCTGGAACTGTCCGCTTGTTAAGCGAACAATTTTCACTGTTTGAAACTCTGCTCTGCCCCCCTCTCTCTTGCCTACCACTCTCTCGCTCTCCCACTATGTCTGCAGACCAGCAACACCACATTAAGCCTCTTACTGGCGACAACTACACCACCTGGAGCGAAGAAATGAAGGCTCTCTTGCGCTCTAAGGGACTCTGGTGACTCGTTGACGGAAAAAAGAAGCGCCCCACCTCTGGAGAAAAGGAGATAGATGCATGGGAAGTGAAGCAGGACTGGGCAGCAGGTGAGTTACTTCTAAACATCGCACAAGAGCAGAGAGTCCACATCAGAGCACACCAGAACAACCCCTCTGCTGCTTGGAAAGCCCTGAAGACACTCTATGTCCAACAAGAGGCCAGCACTTGTTTTGTGGCCTATGATCACTTTTTCAACATTTACAAATGCCCAGATGAATCACTCCCTGCCCTCAGTGCTCGAGTGGAGGAAGCCATGGCCAGAATCCAGGAACTGTGCCCAGATAGCTTCAATCTGGTGACCTCAGATGACAAGCTCTGCTGCATGGCCATGATGCATGCCCTGGGACCAGAATGTTAGATGTGGTTATTGTGCCCTCTGGTGGTGCAGTGTTTGTGTTTGTGGTTGTTTTCACTCTTTAAATAGTTGGAGTTCACAGTCAGCGCTTTCCTCAGTTTCTGACTGTGAACTCCAGGTGATGTACACTATACACTGCACAAATTTATTTTCTGACTGTGAACTCCAGCTGCCAGTCTTCAGCTGTTAACAGGTTATGAGCCCTGTGCTCTCTGCGCTTTGAACGCACTTGAATCATCTCTTCCCTAAGCGATCAATTTTCACCATTCCAAACTCCGCCCCATCTGCCCTTCTTTCTCTGCTGTCCGCTCTAGCTTCCTCACTATGTCCTCTGAGCAACAGCACTGCATCAAGCCTCTTACCGGCAACAACTACACCACTTGGAGTGAAGAAATGAAGGCCCTCCTGCACTCTAAGGGTCTCTGGCGCCTCATTGATGGAAAGGAGAAGTGCCCTGCATCTGGAGAGAAGGAGATGGATGCTTGGGATGCCAAACAGGACCAGGCTGCAGGCGAGTTACTGCTAAACATTGCGCCTGACCAGCGAGTCCACATCAGGGCACACCAGGACGACCCCACAGAGGCCTGGAAAGCGCTCAGAACACTCTTCGTCCAGCAGGAGGCCACCACCCACTTCATTGTATATGACCACTTCTTCAGCATTCGAAAGCGCCCTGAGGAGTCCCTTCCAGCTCTCAGTGCTCGAGTTGAGGAAGCTATGGCCTGAATACAGGAATTGCGGCCCTTGAGCTTTAGTTTGGCGACCTCAGATGACAAGCTGTGCTGCATGGTGATGCTGCATGCTCTGGGACCGGAATACTCCCACTTTGTCTCTTCTCTAGCCCTTCTGATGGACCTGAATAAGGACAAGATCAAAGCAGCATTCCAGACTGAGGAAATCAACCACAGACCTCGCCCAGACGCCTCTAGTGCCGCTCCTGATGCCACTGCTCTATCTGCTTCACCACTTACCTGTAAATGCAGCCCCACTTCGCCCTGTTCCTTCTGTGACAGGCCCAGTCACTGCCAGTGCTAATGTAGGGTGCTGCAGCATGCCAAGGACCACTACAAGTCCTACAAGGGGAAGGGGAAAAAAGCGAACCAAGTCCAGGACCAGTCTGTCACCCCCTCGTCTGCACATGTGTCCTCAGGCCCGCAGGAAGTCATTCAGTGTTGGGAATGGCATTTTTGCGCATTCTGTAAGACCTAAGGGCAGCATTGTAAGACCTAAGGGCAAGCATTCCCAGGGAGTGTTATCTCCTTAGTATGGGTCTAACCCCCTATGACACTGGCACTGGTACCCCAGCCATATAGCTCAGTGGTTAGAGCACCTGGTAACAAACTAGGAGGTTGCTGGTTCAATCCCAGCTCTGGTCGCATTTTCTTAACATGGTAGCATCAACCTGTTGCTGCTCAAATCTCCTCTGAGGTCACTATCCCTTGTTGGATGATATATAAGCACCTGCCTCTGAGGCCATTTAGTCTTGTACACTTGGCACATGCAGACCAGTCTAAGTGATACACGAGATGCAGCTAGGTCTCCATAAGAGAATGCCCAGATTGTGGGGCCGTGTTAGGAATGGCATTCTGTGCATTCTGTAAGACCTAAGGGCAGCATTGTAAGACCTAAGGGCAAGCATTCCCAGGGAGTGTTATCTCCTCAGTATGGGTCTAACCCCCCATGACACTGGCACTGGTACCCTGGCCATATAGCTCAGTGGTTAGAGCACCTGGTAACTAACTAGGAGGTTGCTGGTTCAATCCCAGCTCTGGTCACATTTTCTTAACATGGTGTGCCCGGGACAGCTGGCAACAGTGCCTGGATAGTGATGGGAGTGGCAGGATCTGCACCATAACTGTTCTCAGCCTCTGGCACCCCTCCAGAATGCATATCCCCTGGTGCAATCAGGGAATTCTCATCTGTGGAGTCATAACTAGTGTCTAGGGGGATATGCTGATGTGCTGCAGATCACGTTGGTCCTTCTGAATATGAATATATCATGTAGAGCCCCAAACTTGAAGGTGAGACATATCAGGCTTGGGTCCATGCCAGATTTTGAATGGAGTAGTGTCCTCCAAAGCAGCTGTGGGGTATCTGTTCCATATATGGATGAGAGCAGTGAGTGCTTCACCCCAGAATGCCATTGGTGGACCAGATTCTGCCAACAGAGCAGTAATTTGTTTGGAAAGGACACAATTTGTGCATTCAGTCACCCCATTCTGCTGGGGACGTGCTCTAACAGTATACTGCTGCTCAATACCACATTTCTGAGTGAATTTGAGCATTGTATTGCTCATATACTCACCTCCCTTGTCATCTCACAGGGTCTTAATCCGTTGCTCTGTCTGGTTCTCTGTAAATGCTTTAAATTGCTTGAATGCATCAATAAAGAAAGTGCTGACTGTGAAACTCTGACTATATAAACTCCAGAAACATCCACAAACACAACTTCACATGCCCAAACCAGTAGAGTGCACTGGCACAACTCCAACACATGATGACCCTTATAGCACTTAAAAGAGCCATCAGTGTTGGGAATGGCATTCTGTGCATTCTGTAAGACCTAAGGGCAGTACTGTGAGACCTAAGGGCAAGCATTTCCAGGGAGTGCTATCTTCTCAGTATGGGTCTAACCCCCTATGACACTGGCACTGGTACTCTGACCATATAGCTCAGTGGTTGGAGCACCTGGTGATTAACTAGGAGATCACTGGTTCAATCCCAGCTCTGGTCACATTTTCTTAACAATCAGTGTAGTATTTCTTTGTGAAAACCCACTCGGATCCAATCACCAGTCTGTCTTTGGGCCAGGGCACCAGGGTCCATGTTCCATTCAACTTATGGGCTGCTAGTTCATCCAATGCTGCTTGTCACCACTCATACACATCATCTTGTTGTATCGCTTCATGAAAGGCCCTGGGATGTGGCATGTTTATGCTGAAACAACATGCAGTATCTGCTTCTTCATCATTTGGAGAGTGCAACAACAGGCTGACACCTTAACATCCATGAGACTGTGCCAGTGCTAATTTTGACCACATATGCACCAGTGGAGTATTCAGAGTTCTTGCATCTGCCATGGTTGGCATCTGAGTGCATGAGGAACAAATCTAAAGCAGAAGGATCAGGGGAATAGGTAATCCCAAAGTTGAGAGTGCCTTTAATGTACTGGAACAGATGTTTGATTGCATTCCAGTGCACAACACCAGGATTGAATGTGAAAGACACTAACTGACCAACTGAATAAGTGATATCCGGGCATGTGGTGCAAGAGAGGTACTGGAGTGATCCAATGGCACCTCCACAGTCAACTGAACACATGAAATTGCACTTCTCAGCAGTCCTTGGACTCTGCTTGCATGAAAGACAAAGGCCAGGGTCCATGGGAGTGGTGACTGGCTTGCAATCACTCATATGAAAGCGGGAAAGCATATCTAAGCAGTATTGGCATTGGGAGATGGTCAGGGAATGTTGGTGTCTATCCCAATCGATCTTAATGCCTAGAATCTCACCTGTAGAACCCAGATTGCGCAGTTTGAAGTGCTTGGATAAATCCACTATAGCCTGCTTGATTGTATCAAGGGAATTGCTTGCAAATGTCATATCATTGATGAAGATAGGCAGAATCAGTTGCACATCACCTTGGGCATATAGATACACTGCAGCATCTGAGTAGATCTGTTTATACCCCAGAGACTTGAGAGTGGTGTGCATTTTGTGGTTCCAGCAGTTTCTGCCCTGTCTAGTGCCATACAGCACCTTCTTAAGCAGGCAAACCATCTTTTTGTGATCTCCCTCTGCAAATCCCTCAGGTTGTTCCATATAAACATTGTAATCAATTTCACCATTCAAATAGGCATGGGAGACATCCACTCACCACAGATAGAGGTCTCTAAGGGCTGCAAGCGCAAAAATGATGTGCAGAGTGGAAAGGCACACTGTGGGGGCAAAAACCTTGAGATACTTGAATCCTGGTCTCTAAGAGAAGCCCTGGGTGACAAGATGGCCCTTGTATCACTCAAAGGAACTGTCAGTTTGATATTTCTTGGTAAACACCCACTTGGATCCAATCACAGGTTGATCTTTTGACCATGTTAAGACCAGGTTAACTCCGGTCTAACTCTGGCTAACTCTGGAGTTATGCGAGATGGATCAGGACTTGGCTTCAGCAACTCAGAGCGGAGCACTGCACCCTTGCAGGAGTCTGTGTCCCAGATTTGTGGAGGTTGGAGGTAAAGACTTAACATTGACTAGCAATGAAGTCAAGCAGAGGGTCAGAGAAGAGTCAAAGACTCAAGCAGAGGTTAGAAGAGTTGATCTAATTTGATATTCCAACTGAGGAAGGTGACAAAGTACAGAGGGGTTTATATACTATGGGGTGGAAGACAAAAGGGGTTACAGAAAGAACAGATTATGGATGTGCAGTCAAATGACAAACAGTATCATATGTTCGAGATAGAGAAAGAATATCAGAGAGTATGTGTGCACCAGGCAATGCCCATTGAGCAAGCCTGTGGAAGACAGAACATATCCACAGTGAGCACATGGAATAGAAAGATAATGGATCTATGGAGTGGAGTATAGGAAAGCGGAGTTGAACTCTGGAGTCTAGGGGTTGCAGATTGCTGAGGCAATGCCAGGGTTGCATGAGTGTAGGCAGAGTTATCTGGAGTTGGACAGGAGTTGCAGAATATGACAGACCAGGGCACCAGTGTCCAAGTCCCATTTGATTTGTGAGCTGCCAGTTCATCCAAGGTGGCTTGTCTCCACTCAGATGTGTTGTCCCACTGCATTGCTTCACGGTAGATCCTTGGATGGGGAGCATTTGTGCCAAAACAGTGTGCAATATCCACTTCTTCATCCTCAGAATTGTTGAAGTCATCCACCAGCTGTGCAGGACTCAGTTTCCACCATTCATGTGGTTTCTGATGGTTTCTGTGTGGTAGACAAGCACCAATGCCAATAGGGCTTACAGAGGGTTCAGGGACCATAGGTGGTGGAGTGTGGAGATCAGCAGGTAGAGAGGCTGGTGCTGCAACAGGTGTGACTAGATCTACATTATAATCGCTGTTAGGCTCATGTGCCCCCTTAGGATATAGATTATCAGGAGCAACAGTATCATCCTCGTCTGCAGAGGTCTTATCTGTTGGGAATGGCACTCTGTGCATTCTATAAGACCCAAGGGCAGTATTGTAAGACCTAAGGGCAAGCATTCACAGGGAGTGTTATCTCCTTAGTATGGGTCTAACCCCCTGTTACGTTTTCTTCTCTTTCTCCTCTCGATCCGTCTCTCCCGCCCATGTACTATCATCCGGTGGACACCCACCAAGGTCTCCTAGTCTCCCCTCTCCTCTATGGATGCCGCGTCCCTCTCGCTTCTCATCCATGACCCTTCCCAGAATAGACCTATTGTTCCCCTCTTGTGGTGGTCATTGTCTTCCTCAAATGGACTACATCTTTACCCTCCTAATCTGGTAGCCATTGTCTTCCCAGATCGTTTTCCTAGTCACATTCCCCATAAATACCAGTCATAGCCGTCATGTACTCCTTAGCTAGATCTACGTTTAACCACGTAACTCTTCTCACTCTGAGCGTGATAAGGCACCGCTCGAGACCCAGGACTTCTATCAGACTTCGTGTTGCTGGTGAAGGACACGCTTGACAGCGAGATCATTTACGTCGACGTAACAAAAGATCTAGCTCGTCCCGGCACCCCTGCTTTTAAGCAGAAGGGCCCTACCAGAAGACAACCACGTCGTACGCACTACGACAGGAAGAGTCCTCTGACTTGGAAAACTTGGAACACTCGAACCACTCATCCCATTCGGAGTATCTATCCCCTTCCCCCACCCCTTCACAAAGAGGATGACCCCCGCTAAACCCTCAACGAAGGAGAAGCCCCTCTATCTCTTTACCCGCTCCACCTGTTCTATCCATTACCCCCCCACCGGTAGATACCCCCAGAACCGAACTCGAGACAAATCCCCTATCAGAAATATCTACCCCTCTAACGGCCATTCCCCTCTCCTTACCCACACCCCTACCCTTACCTCCCATCACGGAACCCAACCACTCCGAGTCTTCCAAGAGCGACTCAGACATGGATCTAGTTGCACCACCCGTATTCAAAGCGAGACACACTGAACTAAAGGCAGGATTACCAAATGACTTCGATGGAGAACCAAAGATGGCCAATTGATGGATGCTGGCAATGATCGCCTACTTTGAAATAAATGAAACCCTCTATGCCACGGACACAGAAAGGATCCTCACCTGCCTGAATAAGATGAACACTGGCAGGGCCGCCGTATTCGCAGAAACCTGGTACCCCAAAGTGACAGGGACAACTTTTAAACAGTTTAAGACGGCCTTCGAGGCGTCCTTCGTACCAGTCAGGCTGAAAGAGATCACCCGGAACGAACTATATAACATTAAACAGGCAGACTACCCGGACCCTAAGGAATAAAACCCCTTATGGAAGCACCTTGGAGATTTTGACAGATTTATTGCCGCGTTCGAAATTGCAGCGGGACGAAGCGGCCTGGACACGGGACACAACGAAATCCTGATTGACCTTCTCCGAAAGGGGGTACACTTTAGACTTGCACAAATGATGATCACCATCAACCCCCAGCCGACCACTTGGAAGGCCTGGGTAACGCAGGCGCGGAACTTCGAGCAGAACACCATTCGACTGGACCAGCTTAGGAACAGTAAAGGATACTATGTCCCGGGAGGGTCCTCCACCCCTAAACGAGACCCCAATGCTATGGATGTAGACGCAGTCCGACTCTCCCCAGAGCAACGAGCAGAATGTTTCCAAAAGAACCTCTGCTTCGTCTGCAAGAAACCAGGTTGCCGCTCCTCTAACCATCGGAAGGAAAGAGGAAAAGCCCCTACCAGAGCCCAAGTAACCCAAACCGACCTGCTCGACAATTACGCCTCAACCTCCAAATACTCCAGGGAGGAATTAGCCAAGGTGTTGGACATTGCCCTTTCTCCCGGCAAAGACGAGCTGCAGAGCGCCGCCACCAAGGTCAGGAGAGTTGCGGTGGACCAGGGTTTTACTTGGGGAGAGAAGTAGTAACGTCTTCTTCTCCCGAACGAATTGCCAGTGTAATTGTATCTAAAGACGACCCCAGATCTATGAGAATCTTCTTGACCCTATCTTACCCTGGCAAGAAAACTGTTACAACCCTCGCCCTTATCGACAGTGGGGTAACCAAGAGTTTCATCAACAAAACAACTCTATCAGCTGGAGGATGGACTCCTCACCGACTGAAAAACCCACTTATCACAAAAAATGTAGATGGCACGCAAAATCAGGCTGGACTAATTCGACATTTTGTTCCCCTGATAGTAAACTGCGGAGGAACTAAGGAGAGACGAAATTTCTACGTAATCAACGCTGCCAAAGACCCCATTATCCTAGGGATCGACTGGCTCCAGAAACATAACCCCCAGATCGATTGGGCCAGGCAAGAAGTGTCCCTCACCCCCGAACCCCCTTCCCACTGCGAACTGACTAATGATGATGACCACCCATACCTCCTTCGATATCTCCGAATGCACCATAACTATGATGCCGACCTATCCGCCCAGAAGACCACCCTCTCCACCACCATTGCCCAGGCGGAGAAATGACCTGAGGAACCCCTCCCCCCTATCTGTACAGGCTTTGAGCATGTCTTCCGCGAACCTCCCCTGGGGACCCTCCCACCTGAGAGAAAGTTTGACCATGAAATCATCCTAAGCGACGCCTTCATATCAAAGGTGGCAAAGATCTACCTGCTAAATCCAAAAGAGACTCTAGCATGTGAGGAGTTTGTCAGAGAACATTTGACATCTGGGAAGATCGTCTGTTCCAAATCCCCTCAGGCTGCCCCTTTCTTCTTCATAGCAAAAAAAGATGGAACTCTTCGACCCTGTCAGGGCTATAGATACGTAAACTTGTTCATGGTCAAAAACACCTACCCACTACCCCTGATTTCGAAACTGGTGGACAAGGTAAAAGGGTCCATGGTTTTCACCAAGATGGATATCCGCTGGGGGTACAACAACGTACGCATCAAACTGGAAGATCACTGGAAAGCTGCATTTATCACACCGATGGGACTCTTCGAACCCACAGTGATGTTTTTTGGCCTTTCCGGTTCGCCCCCGACCTTCCAGGCACTCATGGATGATGTTTTCCAGGACTTTATAGCGGAAGGATGGCTAATCATTTACATGGACGACATCCTTATCCACTCGGCCTCCCAATCGGAACACGATGGGAGAACTTGGAAGGTACTGCAGCGGCTGTCCGATCACCAATTCTTCCTGAAACCGTCCAAATGCTTTTTCTCTGTAAAAGAAGTAGAATTTCTGGGAATTATTCTTTGACCAGGGGAGATCGCCCTTGATCCCGGAAAGCTCGCGGTGATCAACGAGTGGACCACCCCCCGATCAGTGAAAGATGTTCGATCTTTCCTGGGATTCTGCAACTTTTATCGCAAATTCATCCCAGGATTTTCTGCAATCGCCCTACCCCTAAACTCCCTCACTTGCAAAGGGGCCCCATGGGACTGGACCCCAGCATGCAAAAAAGCCTTTTCCACTTTAAGGGATGCATTCCATTCCAAACCTGTCCTATGACTCCCTGACAATTCGGCCCTGTTTTGGGTCATGACTGATGCCTCCCTTGGGGCTTGCGGAGCGGTGCTCATGTAGAAAGATGCAAATGGAGACCTCCACCCTTGCACATATTTTTCCAAGACCTTCTCACCGGAAGAACGCAACTATGATATTTACAATCGAGAACTTCTAGCAGTCATCCAGGCCCTCGAGGAGTGGTGCCACCATTTGACCAGCACCGCACCCCCGTTACCATCCTCACGGACCACAAAAATCTTAGCTATTTAAATCCCCACACCAACTATCCCGCCGGCAGTCCCGATGGATGCTTTTCCTCATGGATTTCAATCTAATCTTCCACCATTTACCTGGATCGGCAATGGGACCAGCGGACGCCCTATCTAGGCTCCATTTACCAGATACCTCCTCTGACAATCAGGATCTTGTCCTTCTCACCCCAGCCGCCATGGTTCGAACCATCGACTTAGCTCTCAGAGAACGCATTGCCTCATCCTCCCGATCTGATGATTTCGTTGCCACCAAATTAAATAACTTATCCTCCCCCTCTACTTCACAGCTTTTACTCTACCAGGCGACTGGCGATACACTGATGATCTCCTCTACTACCAGAATCAACTGTATATCCCTCCTGATTCCTGGCAAGCCCTCGTCACCTCTATCCATGACTCTCCCGCGGGCGGACACGCCGGATATTTCCAACTCCTATCCCTTTTACGACAGGACTACTGGTGGCCAGGAATGGCTGCTTTTGTCTGACATTTAATTAAAGGCTGTGCTGTGTATCAGCAGAATAAAGTCATCACCAACCCCACCACGCCCGGTCTCTCTCCTATTCCCTCCGATGCCACCCACCCCTTCCAACTAATCTCGATGGACTTTATATCCAGACTTCCCACGGTGAACGGCCTCAATGCTATTCTGGTCGTGGTCGACCATGGGCTTACTAAAGGGGTAATCCTTATCCCGACTAACGTAAATGCCGACGCCGCCGAGACCGGGAAATTGTTTTTCTCCCATGTCTTTCCCAGATTCGGCCTACACGACAAGGTGATCTCTGACTGAGGTCCACAATTTGCCTCTGTGTTCGCTAGGGAACTCGCCAGGCTACTAGACTATGACATCGCCCTTTCCACCGCCTATCATCTGCAGACTGATGGGAAAATGGAACGGGTAAACCAGGAAGTTGCCACATATTTGAAAATGTTCTGCCAAGCCAACCCAGCATTGTGGCCTGACCTTTTACCCATGGCAGAGTTCTCACACAATGCCCTCATCCATTCCGTAACAAAGAAATCCCCGTTCTCTCTCATGATGGGCTATGAACCCCGGGCCTATCCCTCTTTAGGAAAGACATTCATTCCCGCCCTTACGAAATGACTTGCCATCCTTGACAACGCCAGGAAGGATGCCGTAGCTGCTCATCACCTCGCCCAGCAGGAAATGGCACAACGGAAAGGAGGCAAACCTCTGACATGGAAAGCAGGAACTAAGGTCTGGCTCGACACCTCCAACCTAAAGACGACCCACTCCTTTTCTAAACTCGCCCCTCAATGTCTTGGCCCGTTTGAGATCGAAAAGGTGCTCTCCCCTCTCACGTACAAATTACGACTCCCCTCTTCCTGGAAGATCCACCCGAATTTCCATGCCTCCTTACTCTACCCTTATATGGAAACTGATAAACACGGCCCTAATTTCCTCCGACCGCCCCCTGATGTGGTAAATAACGAAGAAGTCTACAAAGTCAAAGGTGTCTTAGCTCACCATGGCTTGCCTACCCGACGAGAATACCTCATCAAATGGCGGGGATATCCTTCCTCTGAGAATACATGGGAACCCAAACGGAACTTAACTGGCTCCTCAGCTCTCCTCCGACTATATAAGTCCTCCTGACCACAACACTTCCCCATCCAATGATCCACTATCACCCCACCCGCATCACCCATCTACCCCCTCACTCGCCATGCCCTCCACTACCATCACCATCACTGCCCCTGCCCTCATCATCCTACTTATCACCGTGGGAACGCTATACCTAGCGTACCACCTAGTAGGGCAGTTTATGGAGAGACATGTAATAAGGGTAGTGTACAGTGTGATGGAGAGGACGGCGGGAACAGTGGAGGTCACCCAGTTCCAAGACAGGCACGTCAATCATGTCCAAACAACCGGAGGAGGAAGGTCAAAGGCCTGGTGCTGGGAGATCAACCTCTCCCCAAATGGGCCCTGTGAATACAACAACTATATCAACCCTGTTATGCTTGGCCTGGGTAAGGAAGAGCGTAGCCCTGAGGTGGACTAAGCAGACGAAGGACTAGAGGAGGACCTTGGAGCAAGGTCGGACAGCGAGAGTACTCCCCTTAGAGATAAGGGGTGGAGATGGCAAGCGTCGACTGAGAGACTCCCTTGGAGGAGGGAGTGGGACTGAGAGTGGCTTAGAGCGAAGAGAAAGCAGAGACAATGGGTATTGTCAGGGAGAACTAAGCTAAGGAGTACAGGAGCGAGCTCTGGGTTTATATACAGAGGGAGCTACTGTATGACTAAGTGAGAGCACAGCCTGAGAAGGAACAGGAAAGGAAAAAGCAATGCGAGGCAGTGAGAGATGACTACGAAGCTATGAGTAGCTATGTGAAGGCAGCGCATGCTGACTGTAAGGCTATGAGTATCTGTGTGACGGCAGCGCGTATTGACTACGAGGCAATGACTAAGAAGGGAAGGGTGAAGGGCATTGCCAAATAAGGGTGGATACGAAGAAGAAAGGAGAAAAGCGTAGTGAGAAAGAAGGAAATGTGACAAACCCGATCCCAGCCCAGGCCGGAGACGATGGGTGGCCGGATCAGAACTAGAGGAGAAATTCAATGCTGTGTTGTCCCATTTAAAACGAGTGATGAGGACCCCTTCCCCCCCAACATGGAATTTCCCACAGTCACCAAAAACATCATCTACAACTTCAAGCTCACCCCCAGAAATCACCACTGGAGCACTAATCTGCAGACTCGGGAAAAGTCCTACCCCACCCCCAAGGGAACCCACGACATCGTGGGATACCCCTCTCACCTCAAACAATTTTGGGAACGAATCAAACTTGACTGAGAGTGTAATGCTGCCACCAGATGCCTCTCCCCTACTGGAACAGAGAACGCTGGAACCGG
>JBBPKP010000320.1:0-14245 GCA_038089335.1 Boletellus aff. obscurococcineus | reverse complement strand
AGGGCGAGGGCATTGAGGGTGATGGTGATGGCGGACATGGTGGTGGGGTGATGGGATGGTGTCGACGGTGGTACGACGGATGGAGAATTGCTTTGGTCGGGCGGCCTTATATAGTTGTAAAAGAGCTGAGGAGCCGGTTAAGTTCCGTTCTGGTTCCCAGGTATTCTTGGAGGAAGGGTATCCCCGCCACTTAATGAGGTATTTGCGTCGGGTAGGCGAGCCGCGATGGGCTAGAATTCCTTCTACTTCGTAAACCTCCTCGTTATTTTCGACAACGGGCGGGGGTCAGAAGTAGTTAGGACCATGTTCATCAGTTTCCATATAAGGATAAAGTAGAGAGGCGTGGAAGTTCGGGTGAATTTTCCAGGAAGCGGGGAGTCGTAATTTGTACGTTAACGGGGAGAGGACCTTTTCTATCTCAAAGGGGCCGAGGCGTCGAGGGGCGAGTTTGGGGAAAGAGTGGGTCAGCTTTAGATTAGAGGCGTCAAGCCAAACTTTCATCCCCGCTTTCCAAGTAGGGGTTTTTCCTTTCCGTCGCTGTGCCATTTCCAGTTGAGCGAGGCAGTGAGTGGCAACGGCATCTTCCCTGGCCTTATTGAGAATGGCTAGTCGTTCCATAAGGGCGGGAATAAAGGTCTTTCCAATAGAGGGATAGGCTCGGGGTTCATAGCCCATCATGAGAGAGAACAGGGATTTCTTGGTTACAGAATGGGTGAGGGCGTTGTGGGAGAATTCCGCCATTGGTAGGAGGTTGGGCCATGTCGTTGGGTTGGCTTGGCAAAACATTTTCAAATAGGTGGTGACCTCCTGGTTTACCCACTCCGTTTCTCCATCAGTTTGTGGGTGGTAGGCCATGGAGAGGGCGACGTCGTAGTTTAGTAGCCGGGTGAGTTCCCTGGCGAACGCGGAGGCGAATTGCGGGCCTCGATCAGAGATGACCTTGTCGTGTAGCCCGAATCTGGGAAAGACGTGGAAGAAAAATAACTTTGCCGTTTCGGCTGCGTCGGCATTTACGTTGGTCGGGATTAGGATTACCCCCTTCGTAAGGCTGTGGTTAACCATGACCAATATGGCATTACATCCGCGAACCGTGGGAAGGCCCGAAGTGAAGTCCATCGAGATTTGTTGGAAGGGGCGTGTGGCGTCGGAGGTAATCGGGGAAAGGCCGGGAGCAGTTGGGTGGGTGGTGACTTTGTTTTGCTGACAAACGGCACAGCCATTGATGAAATTTCTGACAAAGGCAGCCATCCCCTGCCACCAATAGTCCTGATGTAAGAGGGATAGGAGTCGGAAATGCCCAGCGTGACCGGCGGCTGGGGAATTGTGGATAGAGGCGACAAGAGTCTGCCGGGAACTTGGGGGAATATACAAGCGGTTTTGGTAGTAAAGGAGGTCGCCTGAGTAGCGCCAGTCGTCGGGTTTGGAGAATAACCGAGACGTTGAGGGGGAGGAGAGGGAGTTCAGTGCCGTGGCGACAAAGTCATTGGTAGAAGAAGAGGAGGCAATACGCTCTCAGAGGGCGAGGTTGATAGTTCGTACCATTGCCGCCGGAGTAAGGAGGGTGAGATCTTGATTATCTGAGGAGGTATCTGGGAGATGGAGGCGGGATAAGGCATCGGCTGGTCCCATTGCCGTCCTAGGCAAGTGTTGGAAGATAAGGTCAAAGTCCATTAAAAAAAGCATCCATCGAGATTGTCTGCAAGATAACTGGTGTGGGGATTTGAAGTAACTGAGGTTTTTGTGGTCTGTGAGGATGGTCACCGGATGGCGTGTTCCTGTTAAATGATGGTGCCACTCCTCCAGAGCGCGGATAACAGCGAGGAGTTCGCGATTGTAAATGTCATAGTTGCGTTCTTCTGGAGAGAATGTCTTAGAAAAGTACGCGCAGGGGTGGAGATCGCCATTGGTATCCTTTTGCATGAGTACCACCCCACAAGCGCCTAGCGAGGCGTCAGTCATTACCCAGAACGGGGCCATATTGTCTGGGAGTCGGAGGACCAGTTTGGATCGGAATGCATTCCTTAGGGTAGAAAAGGCAGCGTCGCACGCAGGTGTCCATGCCCAAGGGGCTCCTTTGCGGGTCAGGGAGTTCAGGGGTAACGCAATATCAGAGAATCCCACGATGAACTTTCGATAAAAATTGCAGAACCCCAGGAATAAGTGAACATCTTTTACCGATCGTGGAGTAGTCCACTCGTTGATGGCAGTTAATTTCCCGGGGTCGAGGGAGATTTCCCCTGGTTGGAGGACAATTCCCAGAAACTCCACCTCGGTGCCTGAAAAGAAACATTTCGATGGTTTCAGGAAGAACTGATGATCCAACAGGCGTTCGAGGACTTTTCTAGTGTGTTTCTCATGTTCTTCCAGGGTGGTAGAATGGATGAGGATGTTGTCCATGTAAATGATTAGCCATCCTTCCGTGATGAAATCCCAGAATACATCATCCATTAAAGCCTGGAAAGTTGGGGGAGAACCTGTGAGCCCGAAAAACATTACGGTCGGTTCAAAGAGGCCCATCGGTGTGATGAAAGCAGCTTTCCAGCGATCCTCCGGTTTGATGCATACATTGTTATATCCCCATTGGATGTCCATCTTGGTGAAGACCTTTGACCCCTTTACTTTGTCAATCAGCTCCGAGATCAGGGGTAGGGGGTAGGCGTTCTTGACCGTGAAGGAGTTTATATATCGATAATCCTAACAAGGTCGAAGAGTTCCGTCTTTCTTTGCTACAAAGAAGAATGGGGCAGCCTGGGGAGATTTGGAATGGACGATCTTCCCAGAGGCTAGGTGTTTCTTGACAAACTCTTCACATGCCACGGTTTCCTTAGGATTTAAGGGGTAGATTTTCGCCACCTTAGGTACAAAGGCGTTGGTCAAGATGATTTCGTGGTCGAACTTCCTCTCAGGGGGAAGAGTTCCAGAAGGGGGTTCTCGAAAGACGTGTTCAAACCCAGCGCAGATGGGAGGGAGAGGTTCCTTGGTTCGTTTCTCTGTTTGGGCGATAGTGGTGGACAAGGTGGTTTTTTGGAGGGACAAGTCGGCATCATGATCATGGTGCATTCGGAGGTATCGGAGGAGGTAGGGATGGTCATCATCATTAGTTAACTCTAGGTCTGGGGAGGTCTCCGTACTTAGGGATACCTCTCGTCTGGTCCAGTCGATTCGAGGGTTGTGTTTCTGGAGCCAGTCAATTCCTAGGATAATGGGGTCTTTCGCAGCGTTGATAACATAGAAGTTCTGTCGCTCCTTGGTTCCTCTGCAGGTTACGATTAGGGGTACAAAAAATCAGATTAGTCCTGCTTGGTTTTGAGTGCCATCCACATTTTTGGCGATTAAAGGGATTTTAAGCCAGTGAGGGGTCCATCCTCCCGCTAGTAGAGTGGTTCGGTTGATGAAGCTTTTTGTGGCTCCACTGTCGATGAGGGCGAGGGTCGTAACGGTTTTCTTGCCAGGGTACGATAAGGTTAATGAGATTCTCATAGATCTGGGATCGTCTTTAGATACTATTACACTGGCAATTCGTTCAGGAGAGGAAGACATTACTACTTCTCTCCCCAAGCAAAACCCTGTTCCACCGCGACTCTCCTTACCTCGGCAGCGGCGCTCTGCAGCTCATCTTCGCCGGGAGAGAGGGCAATGTCCAGTACTTTGGCTAACTCCTCCCTGGAGTATTTAGAGGTCGAGGCGTAGTTGTCGAGTGGGTCGGTTTGGGTAACTCAAGCTTTCACGGAGGGTTTCCCTTTGTCCTTCCGATGGTTGGCCAAGCGGCAACCCGGTTTCTTACAGACAAAACAGAGGTTCTTTCGGAAGCATTCGGCTCGTTGTTCCGGGGAGAGTCTTACTGCGTCTATGTCCATGGTGTTGGGGTCGCGTTTAGGGGTGGAGGATCCTCCAGGGATATAGTATCCCTTGCTGTTCCGGAGTTGGTCAAGCCGGATGGCGTTCTGCTCAAAGTTTCGCGCCTGCATCACCCAGGCCTTCCAGGTGGTCGGCTGGGGGTTGATAGTGATCATCATCTGTGCTAGTCTGAAGTACACTCCCTTCCTTAGGAGGTCAATCAGGATCTCGTCATGTCCCATGTCCAGACCACTTTGTCCGGCCGCGATTTCAAATGTGGCGATATATCTGTTGAAATCTTCAAGGCGTTTCCTCAAGGGGTTTCATTCCTTGGGGTTAGGGTAATCCGCCTGCTTGATATTGTATAATTCGTTCCAGGCGATCTCTTTTAGCCTGACTGGTACGAAAGACGCCTCGAAGGCCGTCTTGAACTGTTCAAAAGTTGCCCCAGTTACTTTGGGATACCAGGTCTCTACGAATATGGCAGCCCTGCTGGTGTTCATTTTGTTCAGGCAGGTGAGGATCCTCTCTGTGTCGGTGGCGTAGAGGGTTTCGTTCATCTCGAAGTAGGCAATCATTGCCAACATCCATCAGTTGGCCGTCTTAGGTTCTCCATCAAAGTCATTTGGTAACCCAGCCTTTAGTTCGGTGCGTCGTGCTTCAAATACGGGTGGAACTACCAGGTCCATATCTAAATCTCCTTCAGACTGCTCGGAGGGGGTTGGTTCAGCAATGGTGGGCAAGGGTAGAGGGGTGGGTAATGAAAGGGGGACGGCGGTTAACGGGGAAGGTACTTCGGATAGGGGGTTTGTTTCAAGTTCGATCCTGGGGGTGTCTACAGGAGGGGGGGTTATGGAGAGTACGGGTGGGGCGGGTAGGGAGATAGAGGGACTTCTCCTTCGTCGAGGGTTTAGTTGGGGTCGTTCCCTTCGGGGGGCTGGTGAGGGGGATAGGTATTCTGAGTGGGAAGAGTGGGTCGAGTGTTCCAAGTGTTCCGAGCTTTCCAAGTCAGAGGACTCTCCTTGTCGTAATCCGTACGACGTGGTTGTCTGTTCAGTGGTGCCCTTCTGCTAAAAAGCAGGGGCGTCAGGACGAGCTAGATCTTTTGTTATATTGACATAAACGATCTCGCTGTCGAGCATGTCCTTCAGCAGCGACACGAAGTCTGGTAGAAATACGGGGTCTCGAGTGTCTTGCCAACACACTCGGAGTGAGAAGAGTTATGTGTTTAAACGTAGATCTAGCTAAGGAATACAGGACGGCTACTATGGGTATTTATAGGGGGGAAGGTTAGGGAAACGAATCTGGAAGACAATGGTTTCCAGATTGAGGAGAGTGATGTTGTAGTCTGTATGGGGATGACAATGGTTATCAAGAAAGGAAGACAATAGGTACTACCTGGGCAAAGAAGATGGATTGGGGACGACCGGGTTGCGGGGTCTGTAGAGAAGGGGAGATACGAGGAGGCCTTGATAGTCGTCCACCAGATGGTAGTACACGGGGGGAAGCGAAGGGTCAAGAGGAGGAAGAGAAGAAAATGTAACAGGTGGCTCCCTGCACCTTTGGGTACCAAGTCTCGGCGAAGGAGGCAGAGCGGCCCTCCGCCATCTTGTTCAAGCACGTGAGTATCATGATTTCATCGTTATTGTATACTCCGGGGTTCATATAGAAATAGGCCTTCATGGCAAGTAGCCATCTCTGGGCATTTTCCGACTTTCCGTTAAAATCGACAGGTAATCTGGCCTTTAGTTCGCTAGTTCTCGGCAAGGCGGGCACTGCGGGGACCACTTGCAACTGCTATGGGGGAATTTGCACCTGCTGCGCTTGCTGGGGTTGTTGTTGTCCTGGCTGATTCATGGATCTCTGGGAAGTGGGGGTAAGGGCTTGTTGAGCAGCGAGGTCAACGTCGTCAAGACTGGCAAGCGCTTGTTGGAGAGCTTGTTGGGTGGTGATGTAGAGGAGTGGTGGGGTCGACGCTCAGGTGGCGGTGTGAGGGGTGGGTGCGGCGGTGGTTTGGGCGGAAAGGGGATTTCGTTGGGTTTGAACCTGCGGGGTAGAGATGGGCGGTGGTTCCAGGGACAGTACAGGGGCGGCAGGCAAAGTGGTAGCCGGTGCTCTTCGTCTTCTCTGTTGAAGGAGCGGGTTCATCGGCAGAGGTCTTCCAGACACTTGGCGGGGTTGCGGTGGTTCGTATTCTTGTTCGAGGGAAAGCTCCTCCTCACGAGTTTCTCCTTCTTCCTCGGAAGAGTCGGGAGGTCGATAGCTTTGGTACTGATCGCGATCAGCCATCTTGAACTGGTCTTGCCCTTCTGCAACGAAGGCAGGGGCGGTGGGGACAAGTTAGATCTTTTGTTACGCTACGTGTAAAGTCCAACTGTCGAGCACTACCGCTGAGCGTAGTGACGTCTCGTAGAGATCCGGGTCTCGCTGAGTAGGCGACTGCAGCGGCAAGTGAGTCAAACCTTAGGCGTGTTAAGCGTAGATCTAACTAGGGAACAAGTACACGACTCGAGGGTATTTATGTGTCTGGGGAAAACGAGCTAGCTATAAGGAGAAGCTAACAAGGAGGGAAGGCGAGTCCGTTAAAGGGAGGCAAGGGCATAGGGCAAGATGAGAGAGGAAGGTTACTAAGTAAGACAGGGCGAAGGGTATAGACTTAAGTGGAAGGCGGTCGCCTTGCGGGGTACTCGTGGTCGAAGTCGAGCACGTCCTGCCACGTAGCCGTCGAGGGGTCGTCGACAAAGTCTCTGAAGGCAGAGGGTGTTATGCTACGCGTAAAGTCCAACTGTTGAGCACTACCTCAAGAGTGTAGTGACGTCTCGTAGAAATCCGGGTCTCGCTGAGTAGGACGACTGCAGCGGCGATGAGTCAAACTCTAGGCATGTTAAGCGTAGATCTAACTAGGGTACAAGTACAGAACTCGGGGTATTTATGTGTCTGGGGAAAACAAGTTAACTATAAGGAGAAGTTAACGAGGAGGGAAGGCAAGTCCGAAGTGGAGAGCAGAGGGCATAGGGTATTTGAGAAAAGGAAGGCGAGGGCATAGGGTATGTGAAGAAAGGAAGGCGACTGAGTAAGACTGGGCAGAGGGGAACAAAGAAAGGAAACCCGCTATCCTCTACTCAGCAGGCTGATGGCGCTCCGCGTACATTTCGTCGAAGTCCAGGATCTCCTGCCACGTAGCCCGGTCGGGGTTCTCAGTAAGGTCGCGAAGGTGTCGAGGAAGATGATAATGAGAGGTTTCTGACGGCGAAGGGGAAGACATAGGCTGAGGGCTCCAGGCGACATGGAAATAAGTCTCTAGGAAGGAGGTGTGTCGCTCTACAGGCGACTCCGAGGGAGTGATTGTAACAGAGGGAAGATGGTAAACTGAAGGGGAAGCGCTGGGTGGACCAGCCATAGGTTGGGGAGACCATCGGACATTGAAGTAACTCTCTAGGAAGGATGCATGGCGTCCCTCCCTGACTCTGTCTGCGGATTCCAGCCGATCACTGCTAGGGGTGGGACACCACTCAAAGGAATTTGTAACACATATGACGAATGTGGACAGGTATTGTTACGTTTTCTTCTCTTCCTCCGCTCGACCCTTCACTTCCCCCCGTGTACTACCACCCGGTGGACGCCCACCAAGGCCTCCTCATATCCCCCCTTCTCTATCGACCCCGCAATCCCGTCGTTCCCGTTCTGTCTTCCTCTCCCAGGTAGTACCTATTGTTCTTCTCTTATGGTAACCATTATTCTCTCTATACGGACTACACCATTGTTCTCCTAATCTGGTAGCCATTGTTCTCCCAGATCGTCCCCCCCCAACTTCCCCTATAAATACCCATCGTAGCCGTCCTGTACTCCTTAGCTAGATCTACGTTTAACCACATAACTCTTCTCACTCCGAGTGTGTTGGCATCGCTCGAGCCCCCGGACTTCTATCAGACTTCGTGTCACTGCTGAAGGACATGCTCGACAGCGAGATCGTTTACGTCGACGTAACAAAAGATCTAGCTAGTCCCTGATGCCCCTGCTTCTTAGCAGTAGGGCACTACCAAAGGAACGACCATGTCATACGGATTATGACAAGGAGAGTCCTCTGACTCGGAAAGCTCGGAACGTTCGGCGCACTCCTCCCACTCAGAATACCTATCCCCCTCACCCGCTCCCCGGAGAGAATGACCCCAGTCAAACCCCCGACGAAGGAGAAACCCCTCCATCTCGCTACCCGCCCCACCCGTACTCTCCATAACACCGCCTCCTGTAGACACCCCCAGAATCGAGCTGGAGGTGAACCCCCTATCCGAAGTACCCACTCCGTTAACCGCCGTCCCCCTCGCTCCACCACCGCCTCTGCCTTTGCCTGCCATTACTGAACCAAACCTCCCCGAGCATTCTGAAAGCGACTCAGAGATGGACTTAATCACTCCACCGGTGTTTGAAGTGAGACACACCGAGTTAAAAGCCAGATTACCCAATGACTTCGATGGAGAACCCAAATCTGCCAATCAATGGATGCTGGCGATGATCGCCTACTTCGAGATGAACGAGACCCTCTATGCCACTGACACGGAGAGGATCCTCACCTGCCTGAATAAGATGAACACTGGCAGGGCTGCCGTTTTCGCGGAGACCTGGTACCCCAAAGTAGTAGGGGCAACTTTTGAACAGTTTAAGACGGCTTTCGAAGTGTCTTTCATACCAGTCGGGTTGAAAGAGATCGCCCGGAACGAGTTATACAATATCAAACAAGCAGACTACCCCGATCCTAAGGAACGAAACCCTTTGAGGAAACGCCTCGGAGACTTTGATAGATACGTCGCCGCGTTCAAAATAGCGGCTGGACGGAGTGGTCTAGACACCAGACACGACGAAATTTTGATCAACCTTCTGAGAAAGGGAGTACACTTTAGACTCGCACAAATGATGATCACGATCAACCCTCAGCCGACCATGTGGAAGGCATGGGTAACGCAGGCACGAAACTTCGAGCAGAATGCCATCCGACTCGATCAACTCCGAAATAGTAAAGGATATTATATCCCCGGAGCGTCTTCCACCCCTAGACGAGACCCCAATGCTATGGATGTCGACGCAGTCCGACTCTCCCCCGAACAGCGAGCCGAATGCTTCTGAAAGAACCTTTGCTTCGTCTGCAAGAAACCAGGCTGCCGCTCTTCCAACCACCGAAAGGAAAGGGGAAAACCCTCCACCAGAGCGCGGGTCACCCAGACCGACCCCCTCGATAACTACGCCTCCGCTTCCAAGTACTCTAGGGAAGAGTTAGCCAAGGTGTTGGACATCGCTCTCTCTCCCGGAGAAGACGAGCTGCAGAGCACCGCCGCTGAGGTCCAAAGAGTAGCGGTGGAACAGGGTTTTGCTTGGGGAGAGAAGAAGTAACATCTTCTTCTCCTGAACGGATTGCCAGTGTAATTGTATCGAAAGACGACCCCAGATCAATGAGAATCTCTTTGACCCTGTCTTACCCTGGCAAGAAAACCATTACAACTCTCGTGCTTATCAACAGCGGAGCAACCAAAAGTTTCATCAATCGATCTACCATGATAACTGGAGGATAGACCCCTCACCGACTCAAAGTCCCGCTAGTCACCAAAAATGTAGATGGCACCCCGAATCAAGCCAGCCTGATACGACACTATGTCCCTCTGATGGTGACCTGTGGAGAAATCAAGGAACGACGGAATTTCTACGTCATAAATGCCGCCAAAGATCCCATCATCCTCGGGATAGACTGGCTTCAGAAACACAATCCTCGAATCGACTGGACAAGAAGGGAAGTGTCCCTGTCTTCGGAACCCCTCTCACTACAGAAATTCACCAATGACGATGATCACCCCTACCTTCTCCGCTATCTCGGAATGCATCACGATTCCGACGCAGATTTGTCCATCCGAAAGACTACCCTGTCCACTACCATTGCCCAAGCGGAAAAATGGTCCGAGGAACCCCTTCCCCCGATTTGCTCTGGGTTCGAACATGTCTTCTGAGAACCCCCCCCCGGAACCCTTCCCCCTGAACAAAAGTTTGACCATGAGATAATCCTGACCGACACCTTTGTACCCAAGGTGGCGAAGATATACCCCCTAAATCCTAAGGAGACCCTCGCCTGTGAAGAGTTCGTCAAGGAACATCTCGCCTCCGGAAAGATCGTCCAATCCAAATCCCCCCAAGCCGCCCCATTCTTCTTTGTCGCAAAAAAAGACGGCACACTTCGACCCTGCCAGGATTATCGATATGTAAACTCTTTCACGGTTAAGAATGCCTATCCTTTACCCCTGATCTCTGAGCTGGTCGACAAGGTAAAAGGATCATGAATCTTCACGAAGATGGACATTCGCTGGGGGTACAATAACGTGCGCATCAAACCGGAAGACCGATGGAAGGCTGCTTTCATCACACCAATGGGCCTTTTCGAACCAACCGTAATGTTTTTCGGGCTCTCCGGTTCCCCCCCGACTTTTCAGGCACTAATGGATGACGTATTCCGAGACTTCATCATGGAAGTGTTACGTCGACGTAAACGATCTCGCTGTCGAGCGTGTCCTTCTGCAGCGACACGAAGTCTGATAGAGGTCCGGGGGTCTCGAGCGTCGCTAGCACACTCGGAGTGAGAAGAGTTACGTGGTTAAACGTAGATCTAGCTAAGGAGTACATGTCGGCTACAATGGGTACTTATAGGGGGGAACTCGGGGGAGACGTTCTGGAAGAACAAAGGCTACCAGAATAGGAGAGTGAAAGAGTAGTCCGTTTAGAGAGAACAATGGTGACCATAAAAGGGGAGACAACAGACCCGCTACTGTGGGTTCGACGGGCCTTGCCGTCCGTACACGAGGGGAGGGACCAGGATCCCTTGGTGGTCGTCCACCGGGTGATAGTACACGGTCGAGAGGAGGGGATCGATGGAGAGAGAGGAAAACGTAACATTACCCCCCTGCCAGGCTTGAAACATCGATTCAAGCTCCCAAGGCCATTCATTCATCAACAAAAGGGGGGCAGGCGGGGGAGTATCCGGGGGAAGGGGATCCTCCATCCAGTCAGGACGGGCCTGCCACAGGCGAGGTCGGGGGTGTTGGAGTGTGATGGGATGAGTCGTCACCGGGGGACTCGGGGGTGTGTTGTCGATGAAGAGGGGTGGGTCGGGGCGCCACGAAAAGTCGCTGAGTGCATCTGACTCCAGTATGCCCTGGTAAGTAGCACCTGTCACAGAAGGGTCCAGGGTGAGGGGGGGAGTGATGACGGGGATTGGTACAATTTCCCCGAGTATGTCCCCAGCCATAGCAGTTCAGACAAACCAATTCGGGGCACTCGTGTTGTGGATGCATGGGGCGGGGGAGTTGACAGTTAGGACAGGCATATTCGGGACAGGTGGTGTGGGAGTGAGTGGGGGAAGAGCACTCGAGGCAGGGGATGGGATTCGGGTCCAACTCGTCCGGACATCGGTGGGTAGGAGAGAGGGGTTCATTGCATCCTCCGCAGAGGGGAGAGTTCCTAGCTTCTCTTGCCAATGGGTGGTCAGGAGGGATCCGGGGGAGTGGCCTCTCGAGTCGGGAGAAGGGGCGTTGGAGCGACGAAGGTGGATTGCGTTGTATAGTAGACGAGGTGAGGGGAACGTCAGGTGGTGTCGGGTTGTCCGCAAGGATTGAATCAGGGAAGTGGAGGTAGCAGGCGCGTTCTCGAGGGGTGAAGAGGGCGAGTCGGTACCGGAAGAGAGGGTACAGTAGGTTATAGGGCAGTTCGTTGATGATATCGACGATGCCAACGGAAAGGAGCCCATAGAAGGTAACTTCCCTCCCTGAAGCAACCCACTCGAGGGTTCGTTCAAATCCCTCATCTTCAGCAATGGTGTCTCAATGATCTGGGTGGTCAGCTACGGCGAAGATGAGCCGGGTGAGGTCGAGGTGGGCGACGGCTAAGTCAATGGCCCGTCGAGTGATTCTGTGTTCGGTGACTGCGGGGAGGAAGAGGATGTGAGTGAGGAGAGCGGGGGAGGAGATGATATCAAAAATGAATTCTCGCTGGTGGAAAGGGGGGAAGGAGTTGAGTCAAAGGGGAATAGGGTTCCGTCGAGAGGGAAGGTTCATAGCAACAATTAGATGGTAGAGCGGGAATGGGGTCCACACTAGGAGGTCCCGAGCGATGATGAGTGGTCGGTCTGGGGGGTTGTTCCATGGAAAAGAGAGGATTTGTAACACCCACTGGGCGTTCCACGAAAGTTGTACGTGACTTGGGATGGGGAAGGGTGCGATGGGGTCAATTAGAGCGTCAAGGGAGGGAGGGACTCGTTGTCGGATAAGGATGGGGGAGTCTTCAAAGGAACCAAAGACGTCGTCAAACCAGGCAGTCCTTAAGTAGTATTGGCGGTGGAGAGGGGTTCGCCTATTCCAGTGTTCTCTGCTCCAGTACTGGGGAGGCATCTAGCGGCAGCTTCAGCGGCACACTCCCGATCGAGTTCGATCCTTTCCCAAAACTGCTTGAGATGAGCGGGGTATCCTTGGTTGTCGTGAGTTCCTCTGGGGACAGCGCAGGTGATTGGGTCACGTTTATGATGGGGGGAATTCCAGTTGTGTTGTCCCGGGGCAACTTTGAAGTTGAAAGCGACGATTTCGGTGATGATGGGGAAGTCCATCTTTTGGGGAGCGTGCTCATCTCACGTTTTAAAAGGGTTAACACAGCATTGAATTTCCCCTCTAGTTCTGATCCGGCCATCCTCTGTCGTTGGCCTGGGCTGGGATGGGATTGATGTAGTTGTTGTGTTCCCATGGCCCGTTTGGGGAGAGGTTTATCTCCCAGCACCAGGCCTTCGACTTTCCTCCTCCAGTTGTCGTGACACGATTCTCGTGCCCATCTTGAAACCGGGTGACCACTACTGTTCCCGCCATTCTCTCTGTCACGCTGTACACTACCCTTATTACATGTCTCTCCATAAATTGCCCTACTAGGTGGTACGCCAGGTAGAGAGTACCCAGCGTCACGAGGAGGATAATGAGGGCAGGGGCGGAGATGGTAATGGTGGAGGGGGACATGGTGGGTGAAGGGTTTTGGGGGTAGGGTGGATGGCGTGGGGGTGTCGACGGTGGTGGTGCGACGGATGGGGAATTGCTGTGGTTGGGAGGATTTATATAGTCGTAAAAGAGCCGAGGAGCCGGTTAAGTTCCATTCCGGTTCCCACGTATTCTCGGAGGAAGGATAGCCCTGCCATTTGATAAGGTATTCCCGTCGGGTAGGTGAGCCGCGGTGAGCTAAGATGCCTTCAACTTCGTAGACTTCTTCGTCGTTTACCACATTGGGTGGAGGGCGGAGGAAGTTAGGGCCATGTTCGTTGGTTTCCGTATAAGGGTAGAGTAGGGAGGCATGGAAATTCGGGTGGATTTTCCAGGAAGAAGGAAGTCGTAACCGGTACATAAGGGGGGAGAGCACTTTTTCAATTTCGAAAGGGCCGAGTCGTCGGGGGGCGAGTTTGGGGAAGGAATGGGTTAGCTTCAGATTCGAGGCATCTAGCCAGACCTTGGTTCCTGCTTTCCACGATGGTGGTCTGCCTTTCTTTCGTTGCGCCATTTCCTGTTGGGCGAGGCGGTGTGCAGCTACGGCATCTTTTCTCGCGTTGTCAAGAATAGCTAATCGTTCCGTTAGGGCGGGGATAAAGGTCTTTCCAATTGAGGGATAGGCCCGGGGTTTGTAGCCCATCATGAGAGAGAATGGAGACTTCTTTGTTATGGAATGAGTGAGGGCATTGTGTGAGAACTCCGCCATCGGCAAGAGGTTGGGCCAGGAGGTCAGATTGGCTTGGCAGAACATTTTCAAATACGTGGCAACTTCCTGGTTTACTCATTCCATCTCTCCGTCAGTTTGTGGGTGGTAGGCAGTGGAGAGGGCAACGTCATAGTCTAGTAGTCTGGCAAGTTCCCTGGCGAACGCGGAGGCGAACTGAGGTCCTCGATCAGAGATGACTGTGTCGTGTAGTCCGAATTGGGGAAAGACTTGAGAGAAAAACAATTTCGCGGTTTCGGCGGCGTCGGCGTTTACGTTTGTCGGGATAAGGATTACCCCCTTCGTAAGCCTGTGGTCGACCGCGACCAAAATAGCATTGCAGCTGTTAACCGTGGGAAGTCCTGAGGTAAAGTCCATCGAGATTTGTTGGAAAGAGCGGGTGGCGTCGGTGGGGATTGGGGAGAGGGGCGGCGCGGTCGGGTGTGTGATGACTTTGTTTTGCTGACACACAGCACAGCCTTTGATGAAGTTGCGGATATATGTGGCCATACCCGGCCACCAGTAGTCTTGTCGTAACAGGGATAGGAGGCGGAAATATCCGGCATGCCCGGCCGCAGCGGACTCGTGGACCGAGGTGACAAGTTGGGAACGGGAGTCAGGGGGAATATACAGCCGGTCTTGGTAATAGAGGAGG
>JBBPKP010000318.1:0-14258 GCA_038089335.1 Boletellus aff. obscurococcineus | reverse complement strand
TCTTTGCGCCGTCATCATTCATGCTGTTGCTGATCTCGTGGCCCCACCCTCTCAGGTTTACGGATATTGGCGTGTATCGCCTCTGGAATTCTTCATCTGGCTTGCCGCTGTCCTGGTCACTGTTTTCTCTACCATTGAAAACGGTATCTATACTTCGATCATTGCATCGCTGGTTCTCCTCCTCCTCCGGATTGCCCATCCTCGTGGTTATTTCTTGGGAAAAGTTGCGCTCACCAACCCACAGAACAACAACGAAGTTCGAGAAGTTTTCCTCCCCCTCCGTCCCGACGGCGTCACCAACCCCGGAGTCAGGGTCAAGCCTCCCCCACCTGGTGTTCTTATCTACCGCTTTGAGGAAAGCTATCTTTACCCCAACTCGTCGATTATCAATTCCACGATCGTAGACTACGTGAAGGCAAACATCCGCCGCGGCGTCGATGTCGGTGCAACTAAACTTCGGGATCGTCCCTGGAATGACCCGGGTCCGATATCCGGTGGAGCTGACGCAGCTCGGGCAGCAAACGACGGGAAACCGGTACTTCGTGCGATTATCCTTGACTTCTCTACGGTGTAGGTCTCCTCGGTCCTAGTACGGCATCTTGCTAACGTAGACTCTACCAGGTCCCACATTGATACCACGGCCGTACAAGCGCTGATTGATACTCGCAATGAAGTACAGCGGTGGGCCGATGCACCTGTGGAAGTTCGTACAGTCAATTGTTCTGTGGATGCGTCCCACTCACTAAGCGTCATTTAGTTTCACTTTTCATCTATTCTTTCCCCGTGGATACAACGAGGATTGATTGCCGGTGGCTTCGGCATTGGCGTGCCGACGGCTGAGCAACCCAGCGAAGTTGCACGCGTCGTCACCTATCGTGATGGACACAAAGCCGCTTGGGATGTGGATTCCGAGACCCCGCGAACGGATGTAGAAGCGCACGAAACGGTCCAGCCCTCTCTGCCTCGCGAGCAGGAGGGGGAACCTGAGAACGAACCGCTGATAACGGAGGCGACGCCGTTCTTTCACTTTGATCTGGTTGCCGCTATGCGGGCTGTGGAATCCAGCCCTGAACAGCAGGTTTCCCGTCAGTCGTCTAAGCAAGGCGACGTCTTGACGTCCTAGATGCGACGCAGCGTACATAGTCTTTCCGTATTTGACCCTATATGCCTAGTAACTAAACTAGCCGACCTGTCATTTGTTTATGCATGACATGTTTGTATATGTAAATAACGTGGCCCGAGTATTTTAAATTTTTCAGAGCTCGAGCCGACGCTCGTCCCGTTAAATGATGTTCCCGAGCGCGATTCTCCGGCCGAGACATGTTCTGCGAAAGACGCAAGTGACGCTACGCTCCTTCTCGCTGATCCCCGCACGCTTCGCTGGCCATAGCAAGGTACCGAGCCGCATCCATCTAGTCTCTGAAGCTGACCACGCCCCAGTGGTCTAAAATAAAGCACCGCAAAGGGTTGGAGGACGCCAAAAAGTCCAAAATCTACGGCAAGGCCGCCCGTGTGAGTACCGACCACGTCTCTTCGTACCTTCGTGCGGGGCTCATCGCGACGCGTGGGCAGGAGATCGTTTCCGCAGCAAAAGGTTCGCCGTCGGCAGGCAGCTACGTTCCCATCTGACTCTCACGTACCACCAGCGGGCGGTTCCGCACATCCGGAGCAAAACAGTCTTTTGGCGGCCGCCGTCCGGCGAGCGAGGGACCTCGGCGTTCCCAAGGAGAACATCGAGAACGCGCTTGGCAAGGTAATGGTCCCCAAAGGCCGAACAGCATATACCCCGGTAACGACGACTTGCAGGCCGAACGAACGAAGGGCTATGGGCAAACGATGTTGTTCGAAGCGATGTACAACGGCGCAGTCGGCATCATAATGTGAGCGTTTTCCCGTGAGCGAGTAGCCCCCTCAGAAAAAACCGACTCTGCAGTCGCGCAGAGAGTGTCGATCGGACAACGTTAACCGCACAGTGAAACATGTCAAGGACCTTCTGAATTCGTACGGGTGCGCATATCCGTCTCGAGCAGTGGGCCTGGTTTTTCATCCTCGGCTCCCAGGGCACGCTCGGCGCCTGTCAAATTCATGTTCCAGCAGCGAGGCTACGTAAAAGTGCGTATTGGCGACGACATGGAGGCTCTTCTGGACCAAGTCATGAATATTTGTTCGATCGACTTTGCGGAATGGGACGAGGGGCCTGAAGAGCGAGGCGTGGAGGTGAGCCAGGCGTCGCGCCCCTTCTGCCCATCGGTCACACATTCGTCTAGCTGGTCTGTCCACCAGAAAACGTCGGCAAGGTTATGAAACTGATAACCGATTTTGCGCCAACGTCCCCTCTGTGCGAGGTACTCACAAGCGAGGTCAACTGGGCACCCCTTGAGCCACAAGAAGTCGGAGAAGATGCTGAGGAGAGGGACCGTCTAGATGATTTGATAGAAGCTCTTGAAGACGACGACGACGTCGAGCGGGTTTATACGACACTGGAACCGAACCGGTTGATTGCTGATATCCCATAGAGCAGATGCTGAACCTGAACAGGATGTCGCGGAGACAACGCGCTCGGCAACTCCCGTTGCACCTGGGTGTGGCGTTCATACCGCAGTGATCGAAATGAATATATATTCACTCGCAAGTCGTCGGTTCGCATTCATTCGTATAATTACATACAACGACCTTTACTCGTTGGCAAGCGTTTCAACCTCTGGATGAAGACGTATCCATGCATTGCCTCCCACGCCGCCCAACTCGATGAGCTGCGCCTCCGATGCTTCGTAGCTGTACTCCTTGAACCCTGACACTCCAGCTTGGGAATATACAATCTGGCCCAACATCTGGGCTACTATAGACCTGCGGGGCTCACGGAATCCCTCCGCACGTAACTCGACAAGGGCATTTATCAGAGGTCGAAAATGAACAGGTATGCAGTGCCAAGTGGTGCTTTCTTGTCGGTCAGTAGGTAATGTGCCGCTACTTTGGAGTGATTGCTGAGTAGGTGTTTGGCAGTTTGCCGCACACTCCATCGGCGAGGTCTCGGCATCCGTTGGTAAAACACACTGGGTCACCTTCGGGGGGTCAGATGGAGGAGACGAAACGCTAGTTGAGACCAACTGAGTGGTTGCAGCCTCGAACAGACTTGGATGCAGCGCGATCCATGCACCCGCTTCTTGACCACCAACCTCGATAACGCCCACCTTCTCGGCCAAAGCAATGTAACGTTTGAACTTGGTCACTCCGGCGCGTTGGTAGACTCGACTGTCGAACTTGACAAGATCCGCCCCAATCGACGTGCGCAAAGGACGGGCAACGCCGCTCTCCCGCGCTTCAAGCAGGACATGAATGAGTGGTTTAAATATTGCCCACCCAACATGTTCATGCGGTCCCGTGGCCGTAGACAGAGTCGACGGAGGGGTACCAGAGGATGCTACCAAGGGGTCTGGTACAACGTGGACCCGAGAATTCGAAGCACATGATGGAGCGGCGAACTGCGCTGAATCAACGCTGTCACTGGACCCTGGAAAGCCTGTCGTAGGAACGGGAACGTGCTCGTCGGCAGGGGCATCGGCGAGATGCAAGTCTGGTGCGACACAGGAGTGGTACTGAAACCCCGCCAGATCAGCAGCGCCACAAGCGTCTTCCAGCCTCGTTTGCCGGGGTATAGGCTGTTCGCAGATTCGCTCGTTCTCGATACGCAGACCCGTCGAGCGGCCGGCTCCCTCCGGAGCCTCGATGGCCTTCGCTGGGGACGCCACGCGTGTGGCGGCGACAGTCTCAGCGAGTGTCTTCGCTGGAAGTATCGTTGGAGATGCAGGTTGCGTCTTCGTGCGAGACTGTTGGCTAAGAGCCGGTTGCGGCTCGGTCGGTGCCTTTGTCACCGTGAAGGGCGACGCCAGGGGATTAAGGACTGAGTGGACGATGGCTGGCGAGCGCGGACCGACATCGAGCAACGATAATTCTAATGCGTCGGGCAAAGTTGAATTTTGTGGACCTCGACTTGCAGGGTTGGCAACGTGTGTGGCATTGGGGGTGCTTGATCGCCTTGCTGAGGTTGGTTGCAGGCTCTTGCCAGGAGTGTACTGCTCCACCGCTGAGGAACATTGCGTGACAACGGTCGTGCTGCGTGTCCGCACCGATCTTGCGGAAACAGATCCGCGACGGGAACGCGAAGGTGTCTGCGGAATTGGTAATCCGGTAGTCATTGAGTTCCTGGGCGATTCTGGGTCAAGGGGAATCTCCTGCGTAGAACCCAGGCTTTCTGTGTTCTTGGAGTGCCTCGAAGGTTCAAGAAGATCGCGGGCAGTTACGCGTCGCAGCGTCGAGGTCGAATGCGAAGCAGCGTCTGGGTCGTCGGGAGGGAATTCTTGCAGCTCTGTGAGGAGTTTCGATACGAGGGAGGCATCAAGTTCGGAATAAGGCTGCTTGATGGGTTGTGCAGCGTTTGCCGGATCCGGGCGAGACCTCAGCACGGCAGCACCCCAATCAATGACAAGCGAGGCTTGGCTCTCGAGGCAGGGTGGAGCGTGGGGAGAGGAGGGGACGACGAGGATAACTTGATACTTGCGAAGTTTGAGGATTGATACAGCATAGGCGTAATCACGATCACCAGTGATGAGGATGATTGTGGCGGGGGTGGGATGATCGATGGCAAAAGCAAGCATGTCGACTGGGAGCACGCCCCACTCAACAGAAGAATTTTGCAGGATGGGTTGCACGCACCTATGATCATCTTGTCTACGACGTCCTTTTTGCCATTGTGGGGACAGTCTATTATGGATACACCAGAAGACTGGAGCTCGGAACGAAGTGCGACGGACTTGGAGGAGGACTGTGCAGAAATGTCGAGGTAGGCCCTGAACGTGGTGACGGAGCCGAACAGACGGGCTATACGACTGATGTTATTCACGACACCAAAACCTAGACCACATGAGTGAGATGGAAGACTGCAGTTTTCTGCAGGGATGAGTGGGTGAGCGACGGGGTCGGAAATGAATATTCTGAAACTGACCGTAGTCCCAGAAGATGGCGACGTTGGGAAGATGAGGCATGAGACAAGGATGTGAGCACAGGATGACACGGCGAGGATGCGTGCACGAGTCCTACTTAAAACGTGGGGAGCACATGCAGTGTATAGGAGCGTCGTGCGCGGGGTGCACAGCAGCTCGAGGCGCCACAGGATGCCGGAGTGGTTCCTGTCAGGGAAAGATCATTACACGAACAGCTTGGGGACAAGGAAGAGATGCGGCGCAGCACCAGGATGCTGTGAAATCGCCGGTGCGATGCGGATTTAATCGCTGTAACGGCGTTCCGTGTTACGGGCCTACATTACATCGCAAATGGGAGGACATCAATACGGGCGAAGAATATCTAAGTCGACTCTACTTGGCTTTCCGCTGCAGCTTGCTGAGGTGGTAGTTGATCGACGGTCGCTGTGGCTTGGGTTGCACCGGCTGAACGAGAACAGTAGTGTGAGCAGGGCTATGGGCGGGATGCACGACAAGCCACCCACCGTCGTGCGCATGCAGTTGAACAGCGCGTCCGCTGCCGCCTTGCACTTGGAGGGGTCTGTGGAGAGGACGTCGCCGGTGGCAGCCCAGCAGCCGAGCATGGCGACGAGCTGGGCCTTGCACGGCGACGGTCGGTGAACTGGGGCGAAGGACGGATGAGCGGGGTCGCGGCGGGGGAGGAGAGGGTCGTACGCTTGCTCGGTCTGACCTTGACGTGCGCGACGTGGACCATGCAGAAAATGGTGGAAACAGCAGACGGCACTTGCCGACCCGCCTTGAGCCGCAACCGCGATGGTCCCGCTGCCGTCCCTGAACAGAAACAACGCAGGCATGCCCGTCACCATCCGCACCTCCTCTTGCTCACCCCTCGTCCCCAGCCGTAAAGCGCATCTTGCAGGAGGCGAGGGAGCTCGCCAGCGACCCTTGCACGGACTATCACGCCGCCCCACTCGAGGTATCCCCCTCCGACACCGCTCCGTCCATATTTCATTTACTCGCCGCACCTAACAGGACGATATCTTCGTACGTCGCCACGAGCATCACCCCTTGCCCTCTTAATTCCACCGCCAGGAGTGGCACTGCACCCTCAGAGGCCCTTCCGGCACAGAGTTTGAGGGTGGCCTCTATCATTTCCGCATATTGTTACCCGCAGAATACCCTTTCCGACCGCCTTCGCTCATGATGCTTACCCCGAACGGTCGGTTTGAACTCAACACAAAGGTCTGCGTCCCCATTCAGCGCACACGTTCCGTTTTCATGTTCGACCGCCCCTTGGACAGATTTGTATTAGTTTCACAAACTGTTTGTCCTCTATTTCACACCCAAGGCCTGGGCTAACCCATCAGCCAGATCATGAGGAAGAATGGCAGCCTGCCTGGGGCGTGCGAACGGGTGCGTAGCCACTTGGTTTTAATGGAAGCGCTTCCTGATTCCTCCTTGTAGCTATCCTTGGCCTCCAGGGCTTTTTCCCTCTCAAGGGCTCGGCTGCCAACGGTGTTGGCTCGATCGAGTATCCCGTTTCGGAACGGAAACGTTTAGCACTCGTGTGAGCCTTAATACCATCAACCGCACTGGCCTGCTCTCACAGCTGTCACATTCTTAGATCTCGGGAGTGGATGTGTCCCAAATGCAAGCAATCCAACTTGGAATCTCTCCCAGACCCCCCTCAGGATGCGGTCTCGAACCCGAGCGAGTCCGCCGCAGCGCTCCGAGGACTTTCCGACGCTCAGGATCGGATTGTGGCTCCTGTGCTTCAGCCATCATCCGACCCATTGCCGGTCGCCCCGCAGCGTGATTCGGTGTCCGCGATGACCGTAGCTGACCCGGATCCATCCGTCCCCTCGACGCCCGCTGCTGGACACGGCCCGTCGATCATTGAAGGGCGAGAGTGCCCGATTCCCAGCCTCACAGAGGAGGCCCGCGGGTCACATCTCGCCACCCATCGCTCTCGCCGGTCACCATTGTTACTGGATACCGTGATCTGTTTGTTACTCGTGTTGGTCGTAGCGTTGTTATTGAGACGAGCCCTGTGAGTCGCGTGCCCAGTTTCGGTAGAGTGGCGATCTGTCAGTGTCGTCTTGTTTGTAGGATCAATACTTTAAATATTACACAGCTCGGTAAGGCGTCTAGACCGAGCTTAGTAAATCGGATACACTTGATCGAGCGGTCCGATCAGGGAAATTGATCAGAGATTTGTCAACCGAGCACCCCAGCCTCGACGGGATATATAACCGGGTCCTCTCCTTGCTGCTCATCATCCTGCCCCCCTCTACCAGTACGACCATGGCACCGTCCCTCGTCGTTCACGACCCAGTCTCCCAGAACACCACGAAGAGGCGGTCGTTCCTCCTCGCCTGCCACAAGCATCACGATGCTGCCCCTGTACCACCCTCGCTCGTGAACTCACCCTATCTCTGTTCGCCAAACAGCGTCTTCCGACGGAAATCCTCTGTGCTCAGGTGGCCCTCCCAGGAGGAGGACGAGTGGCTCCGGGACATGGTCCCCGTGGACAGATCCCGCCCATATCATGATGCCGACGCAAAGTCGGACGCGTCGGGCGCCTCCACTCCCTCGCCGACCTCTTCGGACAATCCATTTCACTTTGTGCTCGCGCCGTCTCCCATGTTGCGACCACGCTCCACCTGCCCGGATGCCTCCACACCTCCCAAGCATGCGGTGTGTGGCCCAGGCTCTGCTCCCCCAGGCCGGAGCTGAACCGCTCGCCTATCACTTAACGCCGCAGATGGCCGTCTAGAAAACGTTTTCTTGGCATGAGGGACACCAGGCAGCATCCTTCCTCCTTTTTTCAGCTCTCTTGGGTTTTACGTCGTTATCTCGGGGTATATTGTGCCGGTATTTATCAGTCCCACACATACACGCGCAACAGCATCTCACATTGGCACGTCCCATATGTATTTTTTTTTGACACATCATAGACTGGGTGCTTGATCATGTAAATGTACGTCACATACTAGTACTACACAGTAACGAGCAACGATGGGACAGAACCATCACTTCTTCTTCCCAGCACTTACGCTAAGTACGACGATGTCCTCGTCCTCCAGGTTATAGCTCGCAATGGTACTCGAATTTGTGAGCATTTTGCCCAGGTATGATATTCGCATTTTCGAAGCGGGCAACGTACTTCCTGTAGCCTGGATAAATCGTTCACGAAGCGTCGAAACAAGTAGCGTGAGCGGTAGCTCAGAGATGGTCACCATCTTCCCATCGAGCTTCCACTCTGGCTTTGAAGACTCGTTGGGAAGTTGAATGCCGAGGGAGATCGTGTAGGGGTGCATGCTAATCCAATCTGCTTCGGGGTACAAGGCACCGCCTGGGAGCTTTGCAATTTTTTGCCTCTTGATTTGGGGCTGTTCCTCGAGACCGTCCATTTCGTCCGCACTCCGTACCATGCCAATCTGAGGGCCAGTCGCACCAGTCGCACGAGAGGGGTGCATACCAGGAGGCGGCGGCTGAAATCCAAATGGCTGCACAGCATCCGGACCTTGATAGTGAAGTGGTGGCAACATTACTGGCGGTGGTTGGTTGGAATATACAGAAGCCGGTTGAGGTCCCGACGACACAGTAGCCGCAGAATACCCCGGGTGAGAGGCAGACCCTGGAATCTTGATCGGTGGTGCTGGTAACGATGCGGGAGCAGGTGGAAGCGTTGCCATCGGCGGGGGTGGAGCGGCAGCAGGACCAATACCAGGCCCAATTGCGTTGATGTCCTGTGGTCCAAGGCCTTTGGCGCGGTGAATGGCAGCAATTTGCTCGTCAAAGTTGACGTTGAGTGAATACTTGTCCATTGTGCTGACTTTGGTTGCGGTGTGTCCATCCCATACCACCTTTTCTCTCTCCTTCCGACGTTCTCGTTCCTCCTCCTCCTCCTTCTTTCGACGCTCCTCGTCTGCCTCAGCACCAAAGATATCGACGCGCGTGCGAGCAAGATCCTTGAGCGAAGAGACAACGTCGGCACCGCGCAGAAGCTCCGAGGCTTGGACTTTGCGGGCTTCTAGGGCATCTCGTTGGGATTTCCATTTAGGGTCAAGCAACTCGATGCGCATATGCTCGTCAAGTTCGTCCACAGGAATCTGTTGACCACAAATGGCGCAAGTAGTGAGTGCAGATGCTTTCTTAGCACCGACTAGCGCAATCTGTCAGACAATTACCACTAGTGGAGAGGAGAGATCACTCACGCTTGGGCACATAATCAGACTTGATCTTCATTGGGCCTGCGGCACTAGCATTGGCCTGGATGGCTCTTGCACGTTCCAATTCGCGCATCCTTTCCTCTTCTTCGCGCTGCTTTCGTTGTTGTGCCTCGTTGTCCTCGTCATCGCTTTGTTCCATCGCGGTATCCTCACCCTCTGCTGTGGGAATACCTGCACCACCGACAGCAGCGGCGGCCTCCGCCTCGGCTGCTGCTTGTCTCGCACGGTGGGCTTCAATGTCGTCGGCGGTGGTCTCCATGATCATTGCGGTCATACGTTTCTGTGCCAGAGTCATGTTTTCCACCTCCTGAACGCTCATCGGGGGCGGCAATTCCGAATTTGCATCTGCGACAGTAAACTCGATGGTCTGGACGATGGCATAATCATGCCAATCGATTTCAGCAAAGGCCACTATGAGTGCAGAAAGTCAGTGCCTCCAGCCAATAGGTCAAAATGACCGAGGCGCACATTTCTCCGCTTCTTGGTCATCTTGGCGCTTCTTATCTTTCTCTCTCTTCAGCCGTTCCCATCGAGCATACTTTCTTGACTGCTCAAGCGCCTTCCATTGCGCCCCGTGTTGCGCGCGTTCGTGAACATACGACAGCAGTTCCTTGCTCGGATATAGAACTTTTAGGTATTGCTCAACCAGGCGGTTGAAGTAACCGAAGAGCGAGTGATTGGGGCGCAAAAAGTCAAACTGATAGTTACGCCCTTCTCTTTGAGAGAGGGAGCTGAGGAAAGTGCGACCACGGCGGGCGGTAAAAAGGGCGGTCAACTTCATTATGTCTCTGCAGGCAACGTGAGATCCAACTCAGTGGCAAGCGATGACGCACACTCACAGATCAATAGGACTGATGCTCGGCATATCCATGACGAACTGGGGAGCAGGTGGCTCGATGCCAAGATCTTCCTGAATCACGGGTGCTTCTACGTCCTCGCCGACCTTGTCCTTGTCCTGAGACGATTCCTCGGCTTCCTCCCCGGCAGATATTCGGTCGATACGATGCCTATAGTAAGCATGATAAGGGTCCGCAGGGTTGAGGAACGAGAACTTGGGATCCTGACGCTGATTCTCGCGAATCTTGTCCTCGAACTGGGGAGGGTTGACTGAGCGCGCGACGAAGAGGGCAGTCCGGTCAATGACAGCTGAAAAGAGGCGTCAGCACCGCTCGTCGCCGGAGAGAAAAGGGACGGCTTGCATTTGATTTCTGGGGGAGGGAGGATGAGGCCGCTTGCGAACCTGAGGGAGGACTCGTTGACCACGTCGGCATCGTCGGCGAGGACGTGTCCGTTCAAGGCAGGCATCGTCTGAGTTTCGACCGCCATCGTCGTCGTCGTCGTGGTCAGAGCGGAAAGTTGTCGGAGATTGAAAAAGCGAGTCGGCACGCTGCCTCGGCTTGTGTTGCTCGTCGTTGGCCATGTTCGGCGCGTTCCGTCCGACGTCCGTCGCGCTCGGCGGTCTGCTGTGGTCAGTCTGCCGTCCCGTCGGCGATCGAAAAAGCTGAGCAGCGCCAGGAAAACGCCGTGGAAGTTGTCCGTCACCCGCAAGGCGAATGCGCGTGCCCGCCTCAAGAAGGTGGACGCGGTCGTCGAAGCCGTCCGCACAAGCGGCGTCCAGTGCAGGGCCTTGGTGCGTCCAATGCTGCGTCAACCCGGTCTGCTCGCCCTGACAGCCCCGTCCTGACCCAGGACCGCGCCTTGCTGCTCCCCAAGGAACACGAAATGCCACCAAAAGACAAGTACACCGTCTTCAGCTCGACCGCCCGCGGATACCGCAAGGGCATCCACAAAGTGCCCAAATGGACGAGGGTACGCGCCCCGTGCAGACTGAAAACGTGTTCTTACAATCACTCTCTCCCAAGTTGACGCTAAGGACCAATCCAAAAGGCTTCTAGTGCCCGTAGCACGCTGCCACGTTGGGGCAGCCAGCATCAGACGATTGACTCATCCTTAAAACAGCACCACATGTATCTTCCCCTGCCTAATCCCCTCGAGTACCTTGGGCGCCCCAAGAACAGTTTTAAAGACCTCGTCCCGATTCTCCGGTATCTCGAGCAAGTTACGCCCCTTCGCATCCCGGAAGGAGATGTCGAGAATGATGTGTGTGAGCTGGGATACCGACAGCACGTCTGGGAATAGTTGAATGGGACATGGCTCTGCGGCCGTTGCGCTCACCTGTTTCACAAAGAAGTTTTCCAATTCTGCCTGGTGTGCCAGCAGCAGAGCCAATTTTTGATCGTTTGAGATACGCGACATGTTCTTTCAGCTTGAAATGTTTCGCGAAGAGCTTGGCCACGTCCCCGCCCTTGTCCCCACGCAGTCTGCTATCCTTGAGAACTCTGGTCACATCGGCCACTCGGAGGGCTGCCCCGGCAATGCACAGCAACGTCGGTGCACCTGGCGATCTGGACCGTTGCGAAAGCCTCTTGTGCAAGGTAGGAAGCACTATCGGAACAAGGCGTGGTTTTGCGGCGGCTGGGAAAAGGTAGAAGTAAGGTACCTTTGACGATGAAATCGACCAGACGGTCCAACGTCCTCAACTCGCTCCACTGTGTGGTGTCCGCAATTGCTGTTTCTATCTGCGGTTCAATCAAGATCACGAGAGGGCAGGTGTGCTCACGGGCTCACCAGGGATACATATGTCACTGAGCTCGAGCGTGGTCAGCTCTGGGAATGCCTTGGCCTGCATGGCGGACATATAATCTGCAAGTCTGTGGGGTGGTTGCGCGGCGGGCGAGAGCGGTTCGATGACCTCTGCCGTTTGTGCAAGCCTCCGCTTCTGCACGGCATATCGTCCGTCAGCGCAGACAGGGCGAGGACAATGCAAGCGACCTTTGCCTGTCGTTCCTTTTCTTTCTCTCTTCGTTTCCGTTTTGCCGACGTGGCCGTGCCTCTGGGAGCAGGTCCGTCTGGCTCTGCCTCCTCGTCAGCGCTAAGGAAGCCGTCGATGCCATCGTCTGCTCCCTGGCGAGGGTCGAACGCGGCATCCTCCTCGCCAGACAGGGCCACGAGCTCGTCGGGGACAAAGTCATCCTCGAGGTCGTCGCCACGCTGGACGCTCATCTACGCTCGTGAAGTCGCTTCGGCTGAAGAAATGGACGGATGGGGAAATTGGCGCTGAGCTCTGACAGTGAACATGAGCACACCACGCCTCCCACGCCATACTTGCCCTCCCTTTATCATTCCCCACATGCTCCTTCTGACCCTATCCTCCTCCTTGTTCCTACCCGCTCTAGCTCCCGTTTCTTTCTTCAGGACATCCAAGACGCCCGCCCAAGCACCGGAACTTGTTGAATCGCTCGATCTACATCTCGAGGGCTGGCGATCATGCCCTCACTACACCCTCGTCCGCCCACAAAAGTTCCCGAGCGAGTGAACCACATAGCACCCTCTGACGTCGCAAGGGAGCAGTGTCCAACCATCCCCCAAATAGAGACCGCCGGTGTGAAACAGTCCTACGACGCCTTCCTCGTCCTCGATGTCGAGGCGACGTGTTCCCAAGGCACAGGATTTGACTGGGCAAATGAGATCATCGTGCGCCAGTCTCCTCGTCCCCCTCTTTTTTGATCACATGGCAATCAAAGGAGTGGCCGGTGTGTCTGCTGCGCTGGAAAGACAAGTCTGTAATGGGACGAGCGAGCCGATTGGAGATCGTAGGTGAATTTCGCAGCTTTGTCAAGCCCATGTGGCGACCCCAGCTGTCGCAATTCTGCACTGATCTCACCGGAATAACCCAAGTCCGTTATCTCGTTCGTCGCGCTTTCTCTCCCACCACGGTTCATGCATAGGCACAAGTCGATCACGCCCCCACATTTCCCGACGTTCTCAAGGCGTTTGCGAGATTCTTGGTCCATCACGGACTGATCGATCCCAAGAACGGCAGACCGTTGCAGCGGTTCTGCTGGTGCAGTGACGGGCCGTTCGACGTGCGGGATTTCGTAGTAAAGCAATGCTTCATATCGAACGTCGGTACCGGATTCTATCCGAATGCAACTGCAGCAATTCCACGCCTTGTTTGACAGGTGCCGATGCCGGTGTGGTTGAGGGGCAACGTTCTCGATACACGCAAAGTCGTCGCCGCTTGGGCAGCAACCCGCGGTGCGTCTGGGAGCCAGAGCGCCGGCAGCAAGCAGGTGGGCCCTCCGTCTTCCGTCGCGAATCCGAGCGGCATTTAGTTCCTGCCGGCAGCGCTCTAATCACCACGTTCGTACGCTCAACATCACGCAGCAGCTGCGCGCACTCAGGCTTGGTCCGTTTCAAGGGAGAGCGCACTGCGGCATCGATGTCAGTATCAGCCACACAGCCAGATTTGGGTGATCGCCTCGTTGACTGTGCTTTCGCACACACATCAGGACACTCGGAACGTCGCACGCATCATCATCGAGCTCGCCAGGCTTGGAGCCCGCTTGGAACCCAATACCCGGGTGAATCCCAAAAGGCGCTGGAAATGGATGGGAAGGCGCGGAGAAGTCTTGGAGCACTGCCTCGTCTAAATCCATCTCGGAAATTACGTGAGACCGTTGCAGCGAGCATTTGTGTACTTTCGATATGGCTATCGCGTTTCTCAGTCGATGCAGGTTGAAAAGCCTCCGGGCGATGAGTGAGATGCGGTAGTTTTAATCAGGTATGCGTAGAGAGATGATCATTCAAGTGTGCTCCATGCCCACGAGTTTCCCCATAGAGGGGAAAAAAACAAAGTTTGCGTACTGCTCCCATGGAGAATGATATGATACAGATCCCCTAAGGCTCATGCGCTGGTAAACCTGGATTGGGGAATGTGAAAGCATCCCATCTATGTGAGAAACTGAGAAATAATAAATAATCGATCTAAGTTTATCCCCTTGCATGATCACTAAGAAAGAGTGGGTATGATTAGAGATTACGAGCCAGATGATCGACAGTACTTACGAAATCCCAAAGTGTACCAAAGGCAGGAATGCCGAGAGCTTTACAACCGTGTTGTATCTCGAAATTCCCGACGTAGTTCGAAGTTATGAACACGACTGGCGGTGATGTTAGTGAGACTTCCGACCTCGCGAGATGT
>JBBPKP010000316.1:0-14264 GCA_038089335.1 Boletellus aff. obscurococcineus | reverse complement strand
GCTCAGATGACCACTGTCCTCGACGAGAACGTGCATAACTTGTCCCTCAGTGGGACATTCGACAACTGCCAGGTAAGCGGAGCCTCTATCGTTTATATGCTGCCGCGTATGCACCTCACCCTTGCACAGGATGTCCTCAAATCGCTCCTGGCTGACGAGCAGTTCAACAAAAAACATCATCTTGGGGCTGTAAATTCCATCAACTGGGCCCGTATCATGGTTCAAATTGTCTACTACTTCTCGGCCTACTTTCAGCTCCTCGACAACCCCAACGTCGATATCGATCGCTCCGAGATCCAGTTTGTCGTGCCTACGGGGAACTTTGGTGACGTCCTTGCAGGATACTACGCTAAACGCCTGGGACTGCCCATGGGTAAACTTGGTGTCGCAACAAATTCGAACGACATCCTCGCCCGATTCTGGAAGAGCGGGTCTTACCAGAAAGTTGATCCCGCTGCTGACCCTGTGTTAGGGGGCGTCCACGCAACTATCAGCCCTGCCATGGATATTGTGGTATCGAGCAATTTTGAGCGGCTGCTCTGGTACCTTGCATACGAGAACGCAGAGCAAAGTGACGACGCATCACGGCGCGCAGCTGCGTGTGACCAGGTACGTGACTGGATGGCTGCGGTCAAGAACAGGGGGGATGTCGATCTATCGGCCGTGCTCGAAGGCGCCCGGAGAGACTTTGTTGCAGACAAGACTGACGATGAGCAGGTGAGGGGATGCATCGTGGACGTGAATGCGCAACCGGTTGACCGGTTGATCACAGACGATCGCCACCATCAAAAAATACTACGAGACCAAGTCGTACCTCGCCGACCCGCACTCTGCAGTGGGATTACATGGTGCTGATGTGTTCGCGATATCCAAGTACGTATCGCAATCCGTTCTACGCCGGACCCGGTGAACTCCCTCATAGCTCTCCCGCGACCGTTCAAGTCGTCCTTTCCACCGCGCACCCTGCCAAGTTTGCAGAAGCTGTTCAGAAGGCACACCCTGCGTTTGATCCCGAGACGGTGTTCGGTGACCTCTTGTCGCGCCAGCGTCGTGTGGAGGCTGTCGTAGGTTCGGAAGAAGAGCTCGTCGGGCTCGTCAAGGACGTGATTGAAAGGGTTGCGAACGGACAACAATTATAAAATGGTTTGGCAAGCTTGGAAGTTATGACTGACACGACATGGAATAACTCGTCTACTACCTTGGTACCTGTCAGCGAGACCTTTATCCGCAGCCATCAGATTGTATGCACGGCGAGTGTACCAGAGAATTGATTTGCAAAATTCACATCGGGCACAAGCAGACCTTCTGACATCATGGATCATGATATTACCTATCAGTCTGTTCCTATCTGACAGAAGGTAGTCGAGGGCAGGGACAGCTATACGTACGACGCTGAGCGTGACACCAGAGCCACGTATTATTGGCCAGGCTGTCAACCTCGCGCATGATGTCTGGCCGAACCTCTCCACCAGAATATAATGTTTCACATTGCCCGTGTCTGAATAGTCCACACCGAGCCCCAATCTGCGGGCGTCCATTCTTTGCTGACGGAGGAGACCGACTTAGATGTAGCGTATCGCGAACCGAAGATGCTGTAACATGAGGGTCAGTATGACGAAGACTCCAGTCCATCGCTGAGAGAGGTCGACAGGCGCGAAAAAGAAAACAAGAAAGACGCGAAATCAGAATTGCAGAAGTACAAAAAGTCAGCAGCTGAACGCAGGGTTCATAAGACTGTTGAGCTTGAATGTGATATGTTGTTCATCAGACGCATTAACAAGAAGGCCCGCGAAACGAACGATGGAGGACCGTCTGGCTCACCTTGTGGCTGGAAGTCAAGTGAGTCGGGCCAACTCGGACAAACAGAATAAATACCTGGTCGATCGCCATCTCGTCACCGGTGCAAGCGAGGATGATGTCGTGTACATTTGTACCCGAATCGTCTCACGGACCGCGTTCTGAGCTAGCGGCGCGGACGGTCAATTCATAATATAAACAAATGGTACAGACAAGCTTATCACCGGAGCACTGATGAAGAAGGAAAGAGCTGGCGACGATATCGTCAAGCTACCCGACTTCGACAATGTAAGCACCCTCTTTTCCAACACACTCGAATACGTAGGACCCCACCCCCCTCGCTCTATTTCACTGGCAGGTCTCGATATGTACGTCGCTGCGATGGGTGTTCATTTCTCACTGCCGGACGACGCGATCACCAAGTTCACCAAGAGGCACATATGTAGCTCCATCCCGGATACCGGTATTCTCGAGGCTTACCCACGTACAGTTGCCATGTCAATGTTTGGCTTTGCTACCTCCGTCAGCTTGCTTACTTCTCTCCAGTGGTACACGACGACAACCTGAGCGCGAACGCAGATTAAATCAAGTTGCGAATTGACTTTAGACAGCAAATCACACATCTTGAAGGCGGTAACCAGCCTGGCCAGGGCGTGGAAGCGTCGCTAGCGAATACGACATCGTGGGCATGCCATCTGATTAATGAGCGACCCTAGCGAGCAAACCTGACATGCATACCATGGATGCACCTACTCGTTCATATTCGCTGCGGACATGTATGCAGCGGCTTTCAAGAAAGCTTCGCTTAATTCCACGCTGGGCAGGTTGTACAGGGACGACCCTACTCCCTGGCTCAAGCAGAGACGAGATGGATATACCCAAGGTGTGTCAATTGCCGATGGGTCGTCACCGGGCATTCAGTGATACCCCTGGTATGGCTAGCACTTTTTGGGGCGCGAACGGAGCCCGAAGGCGTTTTTCAGTGAAATCGAACATACCGCGTGCTTGTGACGATATATGACGCCACTTTATTCGAGGTCGACGGGATTGGACCATGCCATCTCTGTTGCACTCCAAAGTCGTGTAACATTTACGAGAAAGGGTTTTCCGATGTAACGGAACCGGTCCCTTGATTGGTCGCATTGAAACATTGAAAACAAACGGTGGATGGGCGGTTGACTGGTCCACCGGGTGTACGACTGAAACACCGGGAGGGAGCCCGCAGCGATGGGAGTGAACCGTCGGCGGGCACTCCTCTGGGATCGTCAGCCCTACATACTTGGCCCTGCATTTTTATCAGTCAGCTAGACTCCATTGTTCAGAATACGATCATCCTGTTTGTAATACCAAGGTATACAACGAGAAAGTGCTACAAGGCGGTCCCGCGCTCAAAGCTCGCCCGAATTTCGGCAGTATATTTGTCATAATATCTCGCAATCTACACCAATCATGAGTGAGTTGGGTCAACCGGAATGGGCACAGGAACCCCACCTTTTTGTTAAACACCCGATTTCGTTCATTGATGTAAGTTATGTCGCCTTCTTCCTCGTTCAGTCTCTTGCGCGAGAACTTGGCCTTCTTGTCAATGCTGGGGGGCAGGGTGAATTAACATGGCAGAAGAACAAAGGTCCGCTTACTCTCGGTTGATCTTGGAGACAACGCGGTCAATGGCATCTTCGGTAGGCTTATTATCAGCATAGAGTAATGTGTTTGCATCTCTATAGAAGCTATCTGCAGCCATCCGTTGTTCGGCCGTCAGGATCACCTTCAAACCCAGGTTATCAGCCAAACTGGCAAGTCAGATGCACGTGGCAGCGAACCTGATTCCCTGCGGTGTCCAAAGAAGTCAGTGCAGACGAACTGCCTGAAGGCGTTGAACTCCCACTCCCAGATTTCGAGAGCGACCCGGCGGCTAAACCTAGAGCCTGCTCTTTTTGTCGGTTATAAGCCTCTAGGTCAGGCTTGAGTAGGTCAAGATCTTTCTTGTACCGTCTCCGCGCAGCGTGTGCGTCATCTTTTGGGCCCGCGATCAGTCCTGAAAGGCGGGAGGGTGAAACTCGTACCATGAAATTCGTAGTCGGCTCTCCGAGCCTTCCGGGCCAGCTTCTTCTCCCAGTTTTCATTGTCTTCTATCGTCCACTCCCAGTTCTTTGCGCGTTCGAAGTCCTCTCCGTTCGCCTCGGCCTCTGCTTGTGTCCGCAGCGTTTCTGCCAACTTCCTTTGTCGCTCGAGGCGCGCGGCGTCTCGAGCTGTGATTTTGGACTTTGCGGATTCCTCGATGAGCGACTGTCTGTTTGCTCTCGCGGAAGTGCGCTAGGAGAGGGTGAATGAGCGCTGTGATGCGTGTAGCGAGCACTGAAGACACACCATCCTAGCCCGAAGCTGCTCCATCTTTGCTTTGCGTTCGTCCATCGTCATGGACTCTGCTGAATTCGTGTCAGGCTGTTCTGGGTCGCCGACATGTGTGGGCAGGATGGCTTGCTCGTCTGACATTAGTCAACCGCGACTCATTACATAATCCAACGACTGCAAGCGTATGTCGTCGGGGGCAGGGCCGTCTTCCGAGGGTCGAGCAGCTCACCGCCAACTTTTCGACAATGAACCGAACCTAAACCGAGCACCACTTCCGGAATCTCCCGCTCACCTCCCTCTTTCCCTCGTTCACGATGAGCCTCCTGCGCGCCCGTGTTCGGGGCACCGCTTTTCCCTATCATGTCCAGTCCACCGCACGCACGTTCAGCTCCTCCTCTTCCAGGAGTAAGCAGCGCCTCGTCATTCTTGGTTCCGGATGGGGCGGATACGAGCTTCTTAGAGGTATTGACAAGAAACGGTGGAGTACGTCCATCTAGCATCGCTCCATCCGTCGTCTGACTCGCACCCGAGATGTCACCATCATTTCTCCCACAAACGCGTTCAATTTCACACCATTGTTGGCGGGTTGTGCCGTCGGAACACTCGAGTTTCGTTGCGCTGTCGAACCGGTATGTCCTTCTATACCCGGTGTTCGGACTGCGACATTGATCCTCGGCAGGTCAGAAGATACTCTCCTCAAGTGGTAAGCATCACGTACTACCCGTGCCTTGGTGTACAAGTGACCCTTTGACGATCCACCCAGACTGCATACCAAGCTTGGTGTGACGCTATAGGCAAGTCGTCGCTCTTGCTCGCTAGTTCGGTGACATCAACCCTATCTAGACTTCAAGCAAAAGGTGCTTACATGTGTGCGTGCTCGGTGTATGTCTGATTCCCGAACAGGTGATACTTACCAAATCCGTTCCTAGATGCCCGCGACGCCCCCTTTGCCGTCTGCGCCATCAGACGAGGGCTCCGGAACGGAGACGCAGTTCCCCGGGGCCGGCGCTTCTTTCACGGTGCGGTATGACAAACTCGTCATTGCTGTTGGCGCATATTCCCAAAGCGAGTGCGGTGTGATGTGTCTGTGGGCATGACTCACTGTCACCACAGCCTTTAATGTTCCGGGAGTCAAGGAGCACGCCCATTTTCTGAAGGGTGTCCGCGATGCCCGTGCGATCAGAACGCGTATCATCGATTGTAGGCCCACGTGTCTTCCCTCAATACAGCATTTCTCAGTTTCACCTAGGTTTTGAGCAAGCTAACCAGCCGATACTTTCGGATATCCAACGGCGCAATTTGCTCAACTTCTGCATCGTGGGCGAGTAGTGATCTTGTCACTGCACGTTGACAAGGTCTTCTAAACACGTCACCGCGATTTCAGGTGGCGGTCCCACTGGTGTCGAGTTCGCAGCCGAGTTACATGACCTCCTTCACACCGATGTGGAGCGACATTACCCTTCACTTGCTCGGTTCGCCAAAATTACATTGTACGACGTGGCACCAAATATTCTTGGGAGTTTTGATAGATCACTTGTGGCGTGAGCTGTGCATGCTATCTTCAAGTGAACTGATCCCGAGTTCGGCACAATAGTTGGGCCGAAGCCAAATTCCGCAGAGATGGCATCAGTATCAAGACCAGACACCACGTCGAACGTGTTGAGAGGGTGAAGCCGTCCCCTGACCGTATATGGGCTTTTCCGCTCATGTAACTACTACAGGATAGAATGTTTGTGAAAGAGCAAGGAGAAGGTTCTATCACAACCCCTATTCATATTTATGGCGGCTCATGGTCTCACAGTTCCCTTTGGTCTCCTTGTCTGGAGTACTGGGCTAGCACCCAACCCGCTGATCCAATCAATCGGTCACATTCAGAAACATGAGAGATCACAGAGGTGCGAGCGTCGGGTGTATTGGAGGGCTGTTCTGGACTAACCTTGGGTGTGGAAAAGTCTCCTTACTGACGATAACCTGAATGTCATTACGAAAGATGGGCAGGTTGATTCGGATGTGTGGGCCATCGGGGACGCCGCCGTCATCAAGTCGGCGATGCTTCCTGCGACAGCTCAAGGTCAGCACCCTTGTCCAATCACGCGCCCATGGGTTATGGGTTTCGACTGTTTTTGCTGATACTGACGAGTGGACATGACCAGTTGCCAACCAAAAGGCTAGATACATGGCAAAAAAGCTGAACAAGATTGTCAAAGATCAAGAACATACGCGGCCATTCGAATTCCACAATCAAGGCAGCCTAGCGTATCTCGGTGACTGGTGCGTCCGTTATCGAGCCATACTATTCTGATAGCCCTGATGGCTGACACAGGAAGGCCATCTACGATCGCTCCACGGCCGAGACCGGTCTCAAAACGAAGGAGTCAGGCCGGCTAGCGTGGCTCCTATGGCGGTCCGCCTATTTTACCATGACGCTCAGCATTCGGAACAAGTACGTGACGCGCGTTGCCATCTCCGAATGGCTGCTCATTCACCTTTTTGCGTATGCACGTTCGCCCTCCCCGCCAGAATTCTCGTACCGACTTATTGGTGCGTGATCATCTCTTGGCGTTTCAGACGCCTTGCGTGTGCGTTCGGATCTCGGTCTGACCCAGTCTCTTCCTTCTTTGCCACAGGTTCTTGAATTGTGCGTACACTGCATGTCCGTCATACGTGGCAGCGATCGTGGCTGATGATCTTGTGGCCGAACAGGGATTTTTGGCCGAGACCTGACGCGTTTCTGACGCTCTCCTCTGGGCGATGTGTCATCGACACCCCCTCCCCTTCTCCCTCCTCACTGCGGATTCCGCGCGTCCGATAATTGCTGTAGAGATGGTATACGACGCCACGATCACCCACTCACCCTTTCACGAAACATAGAGGATAAGATTTAAATCATGCGTTCTTGTCGACATTTAGAGATCTTTGTCACATAGCGTCCGAGAACGGCTAATTCGAGTTGCGAGTTAAAAAGGCATCCATACAGCATGCTATTCGTGATGATACGGGTAAGAGAAAAAAGGGGGCGACAAGCAGGGTATATCCAAAAAAAAAGATAGAAAAAGAAACCTTGAACGAGCTCAGGAGAGGGTACGCCGGGGCGCGGTCTTGGATCACATCGCAGGTAGGATCATCAGAGAATGAGCACTCTGCGACGGACCCTGCGCTTCGCTTCCGGAGGCGGAGTGGCGGGCGCGTTCGGGGGGGACGCTACGCGGACGCGATACATTATGAGACCGAAAACGAAGCAGACGAAGCGAAAAAAAACGCACATGGGGGTGCGGGCGACGGCTCGGCCGCCTGAACGCTCGTGACGAACTGCTCGATGAAGCCGATGTTGTCGCCTATCAGCTCAGGAGAGATCCCGTGGCCCTGCAGATCGGCAATTAGCGCGCCCCACGCGGGCTCGATGTTCTTGGACGACTCGATGATGCCGCGTGTGTTCACGCCGACATGAGAGACATGCACGAAGGAATGCGGGGCTGGGCCCGAGATGATGCTCGTCTTGATGGGTTTAGAGGGGGGTGGCGGCGCGGACGACGGTTTCGTGATTGCCGCTGCCGCAACCGTCTTCTTGACCTTGGTCTTTTTCGCAGAGTTGGAATAGAAAGGGCGAAATACGGCTGGGAAGAGACTTTGGTCAGTTCAACTAGATCCGACGTTTTGACGAAAGAGGGAGGGAGAGCACGTGACGTAACGCAAAGACCGGGGAAGGAGAAAGAGAGAAAACATACAATGACGTCGTGTGCGCTCAGCGACCTTGTTGAAAAAGACAGCGGATTCCTCGTCGTCGTCGAAGCAGAAACCAAACATGCGCGTCTGCAGTGCGTGAACGTTCATCATCGTCAGCACCCTCGTCGTCGCACAAACAGACAAGTAGGCACCGTTCCGGAAAAGTAGTGGAAAAAGGGCTTGTCCTTGTTGTACTCGAAGATTTCCGGGACAGAAAACATCCACACGACTCTGTCCGTCTTGATATCGATGAGTCGGAACCAGTACTTGTCCTTCAACCGAAGACCGTGTGCGTTAATACCACGGTCTGGTGGTGGAACGCCCGGAGGAAACCCATCTCGATCGCGTCCAAAAACGAGAATGCCTCGGAGGCGTGAGTAGGTCCAATTAGAATGCGCGTTGATGAACGGCGCATAATACACTCGAACCGCAGCGGTGGCGACCACCTTCTGGGTGCTAGGCTCGAGAACGGATGAGAGGTAAGGGTGGCGCTGCTTATCTTCTGCAGTGAAGAACGCGGTTGCAGGGTTATGCATCGGAAGGAGTGGAAGAGGGAGTACGGGTCGAGGATGTGGTAGAAGATGAGTGATAGATGTACGGTAGCGGTGAGAGATCGTAGGAGCGAATGGCTAGCGAGCTTATATACCAACTGATTCGCAGACGGGTGTCCAGTGTAGGTCTATGTGGGTGGAAGGAAGTGGCATCGTGGCCTCCTCATGGTCATCCTGGACTGTGGCGCGAAACCGCCCCGAAATGGGTGGGTGCCAAGGTATGGGTAAGGGCACGCAGCAAACGATTATTCGTGGGCGCACCGGCCTGCTGACCACGCCCCCTGACAACCTCACAGGAATGGCCCCATTGAACGAATTCCGAGCGGCGGGAGGCCAAAGGTATCTGTATTCGCATCTCCACAGCCCACAGCATTCAGCCTGGGAAAGCAAGATAGATCTTTGGATGAGGGTGGCCGTAAAGAATTTGACCATAAACTCACCCCGGATTGAGCCGCCAGTTCCGTGGCTTCGGGATGGCAATATGAAGCCGACCGACGGTTGCCATGTCGAAAACGAGGACCGGACGGCCAAGTGCGCACGATTGAGTCAGCGATCGAGTCCCCGAGCCCAGAAATGGGCTGTTCTTGCAGCGTGCTCAACCCAAGACGTAACCCTCCCGCAACACGTGCACGCATCCGGAAGTGAACTTCATTCGGGCAAAGGTGCTCATGGGCGCGGCGGCCAACAATACGAGACTCATCCAGGTTCGTTCCATTATTCACTCAAATCGATGCTAGCTCCACTTCTGTCTGGTCTTCCCCGAAATCCATCATTATTCACAGGTGCGGCGGCTACGTAGGTCGTAAGAAACGGGGATCCAGCTCGGAATTTACGATGTTGCCAGTAGCAACAGAGGGCGTACCTTGAAGGTGCATGTCCGAGTCGAGATCGCAGAATGTCGATGGCTCATACCAACAGATAGTCGGGCCGCTCTGCATCATGCGAATCCCCGGCGAGTCTGAACATAGTCGCCGTTGCGCATGGTCAATAACACCTGCCAGTCTGGGAACAACACGCGAAGAGTTTGAGGCTCTGACGGGCCAGATACCCAGCACGCACAAGTCGGAAAGTAGGGGAGAATCTGGTCTGGCCTTGTTCATGGAACTGGATATGTCATGGGTGATCGTTGAACATTGTCTCGTACTCAGTTGACCTGTTGAGCGACCTGATCTACATAAACAAAGGATTACGCAACGGAAGCGCCTCCCGCTCATGCTCGCGTTAAACTAGAAAAAAAAACCACTCGTGCCTCAGTGGCAGGGGCACGAGTGAGTCGGACACTGACCTGATTGCGTCCTGCGGGTCACTCCACAGCCTTATTCTTAGTGTTGACACAGATACTCTCAATCACCGCGGGACGGTCACGATATGATACCTGCAGGATAGTAAAAACAGCCAACGACCTTCCCGTGAGTGAATGAGAGCTTGACAAGGTACCCGCGAACGTCGAATCCGCCAGTCTATAGATGGCCACGACTTCCTCCCGCTCCCTTCACGTCAGATGAAGAAGGCAGCCCATGCATCATCCACAGGGGTAGAACCGACGCCACAGCCGGCGCGTCGGGGAATCTCAGTCGACGGACTAGACAGTGCTTCTACCTTGGTGCGGCGATGTTACATCAAAAAAGCGGCCCTGGAACGTTCGTCCATCAAAACCAAACGGGCTCCCTTGAGTATGCGAATCTTGCGATCGTTGGCACCTGATCGGCCTGGATCCCGCGCATTAACCTGCTCATACCGATACGCATCTAGGACATTGCGGAGAGATAGAGAGTATGGTACGTCGTGATAAACCTTGATGTAGTCTACGGCTTCGAGTTGGGCCCTACAGATATCCGACGTGAAAACATCTGAGGACGCCACAGAATGTATCGACGAGTGGTGAGGATAATAGGGGTGATTACTTTCCCAGAATGGCTCAGACGTGGCGTCCCAAGATGAGAATACATCCGAAGAAGCAGCATGGAAAGATAACGATATCGGCCCTAGGCGTTTAGCTTGCTGGATTGAGCAGAGAAAGGACCAGAGGTGCGGTAAAGCGTCCGGAGTCCACATTATCACACGGCGCCCAGACGGGGGCGTGAGCGGGCGTGGACTCGGAGAGCGGGAGGGGATCTGTGTGTCCAAAATGATGGCCGTAGAGGCGTCACGCCATGGCAGGTCTCCGTGCACAGGAATGAGCCATGCAGCCCTCCTGTACGTGGAACCCAGGAGCTGTTCTACTGCGGCCGTGTCATATGGCGTGAGCGGTGTGGGAAGTGCCTTTTGGTAGGGCGGAATTTTGTCGGTGTCCACGGGCAGAAACTGTGTTGCGGCAGCTGGTATGAAATGTGGCTAAACTCGCTCAGGTGCATTGATCCGAGTCGGATGACATGAACAAACCTGTGGTATCAAATTCAAGATTGCAGAATTTGAGAGCCGTGAATGCTTTGTCAGTTGGTTCACAGGCAACCCATCGTCCCGTGTGCGTTTTCCGTGACGAGCTTCCCTCGTTCTGTGGTGCATCAAATAAGTCTGCAAGCCTGTGCTTTTAAAGTCCTGGAGATCCTGGAGCCGGAAATGATCTGGATCATTTGGACGACAAGGTTCCCCCCACCCGGGAATGCATATAGGCCCTGTTGCGGCTGTCGAAGGCGGAACGACGCGATACTGGTATAACTTTCCACGCCGGGATGCTGGATTTCTTTCAGTGTGGGGACGAGGGCGAGGGCGGCCTGGGGGGGGAACGCACTGAGCGCAGAGAGATCCGTGGGCTGTGGAACCACCCACCGAGGAGCGGTACTCGAGCAAGCAGAGGCAAGATCACAACCGTGTTGAAGCTGCTGGTCAGCGCGGGCAGTGAGGGCGACGTCGGCGGGGACAAAGTCGTGAACGGTGATGTTCGCGGACAGCATGACGGGGAGAAGGGTTGGGATTATGTCAGCAACGTTTGAGGGAAGAGTCAATTACTAGCGCCTTGATGGTCACACCGCAAAATGATGCTTGGATAGAACAGACGATTGCCGGAATTCACCAAATGTACACATATTCACTGACAAGCGTGTAGTTGTGTGACATGTTTGAAATGATCTATGAGCTGCTTGTCCCATTATCAGAGTGTCAAGCATTCGGGGGTAGGCTACTGTCGAACCATGCATGAAGCAAGCTTTACCAATGTACGTGTTTAAGCGGGTAACACTTGTCAATAATGAAAGAGCGAACATGGAACTACACAGTGTCAGATCCACATACTTATATGGTCCAGTGTTTTATGTGTTTGGCTCTCCTCTGGTGTTTCCATTGCCGGGTACCACGACTGACAGAACACGAGCGACGCGAGTTCACAGCTCAGCTCGTCGACATTGGGTGTATCCTTTCACCACCATTTTCCAGATCAGTAATTCAATGCTAGTATATACACTATGGGCGCGTTATCCACCCGTCGCCATGAAACGCCGAGGCTACCGGAATATGTGCTCAAACCTCGCGTACATCGTTCGATCCGACTAATTGAATTTCATCCGAGTCCTCTGTGGTTTTTTCAGCAACCTCTCCATGTCCAGCAGGAATGACCTCTGCGAATGCGGGCGCAGTCATTGTCCTAGTTTGACTGGCGATCTGTGACCCAATCCCGAATCCACTGTCGATACCACACACGCCCAGGCGAGAGTCGCGGTCGTACATCTCCCGAACACCGATGATGAACTGAGGCATGATGGCACATATGACTGTGCAGGCCGCCGGGTACACGACCAGTAAGGGTTTACTGTTTATCATTATTCCAGAGGCACAGATGCTAGTTGTATTGTACGCGAGGCTCCTGGGAGGAGAATGTGTCAGTGTGTTAGCTTCCATGGGAGGCAATCACCAGTGGGGAGAAAAGGAGCCCGATGGGGAAGAATAAAAACAACAGCAACGCACGCAAGAAAATAAAGGGTTCCTTCCCTGACAAATAATGTGATATATCGATCAGGTTGCCGTTGCTTCGCTGCCTTGTGTATCCAGACCGACCCTTTGGCAGCCTGCATTAGGGCAAGAATAATCAATGTGAAACTCAGAATGCATCGTGGGAGCGAGGGAAGATAGACAGCGAGATACGAGGAGACCTCATTACAAAACGAGATATCTCCGAGTGTCGCTATTGTCGCTAGAAAGTGGGGCCCGACAGTTCGAGGCTGCAGCGATGCCAGTGAATTATTCAGACTCACTCGACAAGTCTACCCTGGGATTTTCAAATGTCAATCCCGCAATGATTCCGGTCACAGCTTGCCGCCGAAAGGAATAAAAGAATGAAAAGGATCTTCCTAGATCGATTCCACATTGTATAAACACGTAGGATCATCATCACTGCAATTTAAACACATTCATGTTTGTCCACAACTAAGTCTCAAATGTAACAACTCACAGTTAGACGCAATGCCGAAAACGAAAAGTGTCCAGGCTTGGAGCAGATAAATTACGGCACCTTTGGGGTAGTGTTTGACTGACACCGTACACTCTGAATGGGGCAGCTCTACATACACCTGCACAATGGTCAACATAATCAGTCATCTAGTGGGTGGATTCAGATATGTATGTCTATCAGAACAGCGTTCTCAGCCACACAAGTTAAACAGGCACGGCAGAACATAAGGTACTCACTGTGACAGGACTAGGAACAAAGGAACAACAGGCTGCAGGTAGTGACAATATATGGAATCGACCAGACCAGCCTCCTTCCGAATGGTTGATAGTGCTAATCTTACCGAGTGCGTTGGAACTTGCAGATTGGATTAATGTCAGCACACAATTCGATAGAAATGATCATGACTGTGGGCCTACATAAATGGCACAGACCACAATATCGGACCTTTAAGAGAGGTCAGATGAACAAGAGTTGATGGTGTGTCATGTACACACAAAAATGAATATTGTAGATCCCCATGTCCACTTCCTGCACTAGGAGATGCCAGTACGGCAGGAATATTTGTACCCCCTCGATGAGTATCATCTACCCAAATGTAGTCTATTTTTTATATCCGTTAGCAAGAAAACGGGAGACGGAGAGAAAGCTGAGATACCTCTCTTGGCAGTGTCAGGACTACATGTTGTTCCATGAGGGAACATGTGTGCGGAACAGACAGCACAACGCACTATAGTCATATGTAATCCTGCAGACTACCATGACTGAATTTGGAAATGGGATTAATCACCAACTGTGGTTGAGAGCAGACATACTGGAGAGGTAGTCATTGAACTGAAGGAGGTCCAGAACAGATCAAATGTCAGTGGCCATCACGTATAGTAAGGTTGAAGGAATAATTGAGTCCGTGAGCGAAGGTGTTCTCCAGGTTCTAATCAATGGCCCGGGGAGCCCAGTGTGCGTGCGTGTACCTGTGGCATTACCCCTATCAATACCTCGAAAAGACCAATGTGCTCGCCATCCGCACAAGCTCGATTAGTTGCGGGTACAGTTGACGCCTGATCTCGGGATATAATGCAACCTTGCCTGCGCCGCCCGCAGACGACGAGCCGTGTGTACATATGAGAAGGCATGAGCATGGTGCGGATACTCGGGCGTGGCTGTCGCCGAGCTGTTTAGAGGGGATGCTCCTCCAGGATGCCCGTGGCAGCGCGGGGTGCCGATCTGCAGTGAATGAGGATGGTGTCGTGCTCTCCTGGGCTTACTCTCCCATGGGCGAAAATCGTTGGTATTCCTGGTGTCAAACCCGGGAATCATGGTGTCGTATGCTGACCCCCCAGTCCGCCGTTTCCCAAGCCAGCATTTCGCTCGGGGTCTTCCAGGTCGAACCCAAGCTTGTCGATGCCGTCTCTGAACCTGTTTTCAAGTCCGAGATTGAGGAGCGCATTGTCGAGGGCCCT
>JBBPKP010000312.1:0-14282 GCA_038089335.1 Boletellus aff. obscurococcineus | reverse complement strand
CCTTCCTGTAGGATCGCGGGAAGACTCACAAACAGCTTTGCGACCGAAAGCATCCGCACAGTACCCTAGACAGGAACGCGTGAGCGCCGCGGAAGCCATGCGATGACAGAGTACATACCGAAGCCAAATTGGCCAATGACGCTGCCAATGTTGGCTGAAGCCTTGAGCAAACCCGAGAGGTTGTTAGGAAGATTGTGTCCTCCGTACAACCTATATTGCAGCATGGTTGAAACAGGCTAGAACGACAATCAATGATAAGCACTGGGATCGCGAGAGCAAGAGACGAGCTCACGTTGATGATGAACAAGTCATAGGCTGCACGAGTTCAGTAAACAGACACCACGACGCGAAGAGTGAGCAGACAAACCGTCCAAGAAGAATCCGACCTGCGGATGCGCGCTCGTGAGAAGTACTACTGATAGGAGGCGCGCTACATACCCCAGTGATACTCAAGAGTTTCACCTCGGCAAAGGTGAGGAAGAAAGCAGGTTTGTCGTTTGTGTCCTGCTCGTAAACTTCGAGAGAAGAGTCAACATTCCGGCGAGTGGGACCAGCCATGACGACGAATGTTACTTGGGGAGGGGAGATGAGCTGGGGAAGGTATAAGAAATACGAGCTGGCGACTCCACGGCCGCATCAGCGGTTTATATCGATTTGCTGGCGCGAGCCACTATCGTTACGTGTCGGCGCACAGCCGTGCCCAGCCTCCACCGCGGGACCGGTTATTTCGGGATGTGGCGGATGAACGTGCGAGGCAAGTAGGCGAACCTGGAGCCGGATGTCCGATCGAGTCGTGAGGCATCTACACCGGGTGGCAACGCGGGCCGTGTGCCACTAGCACTACAGCACTGTCCGTAGCCGTCGTCAAGCGGAACCAGGCAAGCCAAGATCATACGGCGCGCTGTTTCAGCTGTCACCGACAGCCAACGCACTCCTGGTCGCATCGGCCGTCCGCGTCCGGTGCGAACTGACGATCAGATACAAGGAACAAAACTTGAGCTTGGCTTTGCTGAGCTCCCATACGCGTTTCCGTCCGGCGCAACTCGCGCGAATACGCTAGTCCAATATGATGCTTCCAGAATCCTCGTGGCAGGTTCTTCTCCCCAGTAATGTATCCGACCACGGATTTGTGGCGCGAGCGACATCCATCGACGCCCACGCTCCCGTCTCTTCACTCACGCGACCAGCATATCGCCGTGCCGTTGATGGCTTCCCCGATCCCACGGCCTTCCTTGTCGGAATTCTGAAGTTTGAGCGCGGCGTTGCCTGGCGTTCCCACTGGCGTCCTTTTGCTTTCCACGTACCTACCAGCTTCCTGTGCCAGGTCGATCGTGTGGTTCCTGGACGTATCCACACCCGCGCTCGAACAGCACGCCAAGTTTCCGGGTGTTGCTCCCGGCAAGGCACGGAGCGCCGATCGTCGGTGGTAACATATGAACCTGTCGATAAGAGCATTGTGGGGAAGTCGGTCTGGGTGGGAGACGGTCGACCCTGAGGGTGCTGATCAATCCGTCACCGGCGCTCCATACCCACCGTGGTGGTACACAGCTTGGCTTTCTCTTCCTAATCACCCGCAAACGAACTGACCGAGTACGGAACTCGTCGTGCTCACAGTAAATACAGCGTATGTTCGGCGAGCAGGAATATCCCGGAATGAATGAAAAGGCTGTGAGTCGACATCGCAACCGACCACCGTGCTGTTGTAAACAAGCTTCCTGCCGACAAGGATCCAGCCGTCCGGTCGGAAAATTTTGGGTTACAAAGCCCAGGGCGGTGTGTACTTAGTCAGCTGTCCTAGGAAGCTGGCTATGACAGGTACGCCATCGAACACTGCCTGTGCCATCGCTGGTCGCGATTGCCCGAGCGGGGGATACGCTCGTCTTCGTTCGACCATCTGGACAGGCCGACCCCGATAACACACTTGTCGCCCACCGCCGTGGGGGCGCGTCCACCTTCCACAGCCCACTTCCAGTGTGACGACGGGAATTTGACCATGTACATATCCGCGGGGACCCTGCGGGTTCTCTCTCCTTATCGTCCCCACTCGGCGCAGAGAAACGAGGGTTCCGCAAGCCGCATCAGCGTCGATAGCAACCCCACGGCGACGGTGACGGGACGCGCTCCACAGCTGAGTGCTTCCTTTGATTCGGCTGTCAGACGTCCATCGTGTGCTGAACAGCCATTGCTTATCTTGTCCGCAGGACGACCCGGGGGAAGCCTGCATGCAGGCGTCACGTTTGCTGGCACGAGCGCCCGGTCTGATCCGCATGTTTCAGAAAACACGCCATGACACCGGGTGCTATGATGATCAGCGTCGCAAGATCGTCGCTCGGGACGCCACTCCACGCCCGAGCGTTGGCCCGTTCATTTCCCATTCGCCCGGGCAAGACGCGGTCGTGTGTTGACAGCTCCGCGATGCACGCGCTCGGTGGATTTTACCGTCTAGACGCCGCCCATGAGCTCGACAATTGCGTCCGTCGTATGATATACAAGATATCTCGCTCATACTTGGGATTTTTTTTCGGTTGCTGAGCGCGACGATCAAAACCCCAAAATTTTCGTGGAACAGAGATCAGGATCTCTCAGAGCGTCTATCCGCGCCTTGCTCGTTGAATCGACTTGCGCGACCCTCTGGTCGTCTCGGGGAGGATGCACACGCAATGACCCGCAAGACATCTCTCAGACCGCATCAATAGTGGTGGGGGTGATTGAAAGTCCACTCAAGGATAGGAGAGGTAAGAATAAAATGCGAAGGAGCAGGAGGTCGTCGGCCGCTACCTTTCCTTCATCTTAGGGTGCGGCGACTTGGCATGGATAGCCTCTCTGCAGCTGATAAGCTCTAGTATGATTGTTGGGGCGTCGCAATGATGCAAAATAAACCACGTGGGAACCCCAAGGCAGTGGGGCAAGATAGCGGGTTACCAGGTGGCGGGCGAGTAAATAGACGCATCCCCTAGCAACGAGGTCATCGGAGGCTGAGTGTTTCCCGGTCATCTGTCTTTCGTGAATAACTAGGATCATTATTTTAATGTTTAACAGCACGGGGTAAAGGGGTAAGTGAATCTACCACTTCGAGGCCCGCTAACACCACCCAGCTGCTAGCATTAGCACGGGAAGGGGGGAATAGTTTAGCAACGTGGCTAGATGGGTTGACTGCGGCCGAGAGTACCCATATGTGTAATAGTGGGTGCAGGGTTCCCAGTCCAGAACGATGGCGGTACCAGCCGGTGATAGGCCCAGGACCCTCCCTCGAACGGCTTATTATACCCAAGTGGTGATGTCGGGCTTCGTCGGCCCGTCAGAATGACCAGGTGACTACAGCCAGGGTGCTCCTCCGTCCCCAGATAGAGGGCCTCTTCGGGATCGAATGGCAGCACGGGAGAGAATCGTTGAGGTGGCCGTGCGCAATGACCGAGCAGACATGCCCGGGCGCTTCCTCTCCGGGGGGTCGGCGCCAACACTTCGAGGGTTCGAAGAACATAGCGATGTAGAAAGGCGAAGACGACCAATAGGCGGACGGGCGGAGACCACACCGTGGAGCTGCAGCATGTCCCAGCACGCAGGCCGCCTTTCTCTGCTCCAGGTGTATTAATATAGTCAGTCGACTCTTGGCGAGGCGAGCGGCTCGAGTTCTTATCGATGCGGATCGATTAGGACGACCTGCGCGATTACAGTTTTCGCCGAGGGCTACGTCTTATCTTGCCCGCGGGACGATGGCGAGTAGAAGACAGATAAGATCGGATCATACCGGAGGGCGGGGGCGGAATTAGGGTGCTTTCACGGCACACGGCGACGGTCGAACAGTACCCAGATCCCTACATATATCAGCTGAAACGACGGCAGGGAGCAGCGTTGCTTGTGCGAGTGAGCACGTGACAGCCGGCATCGCCATGCGGGGGAAGCATGTCAGAAAAAAACCGGGTTTTCGGGATCACTCAACACACACGAGGCGAAAGAGAGGTGCGGGGTATCGCTTAGCGACCTGGATCGACAGACCAGGCGTATTCCACTACGACAGCGACCAATAGATTCAGCGGGTAGCACATGTGGAATCTAGATGAGGCGGCTGAAACGTCCCTGCAGAATGAGTGGCTGTATGGACCTGTCAGAGCGTCTCGCCGGGCCTGCGCGCTGGCACGGAGGTCTGGAAGGTCCGTCGACAGTTGGTGCTGTGCCAAATAGGACGAACATACGTCGGGTAGATCTAACGCCGCAACAATCACTCGCACGTTTGTCGGGCCGTCGATTCAGACACCGCCACGAGGCAGTGAACACGCGTTCAATAACCGCCATGGCGCATGCGATGGTCGTTCCGGACGAGGTCCGGTCGCCAGCGACCTCTCTGTGCTCGATCTGTACTTTCAACAGCGTGGTTGACGGCAGGAGTGAGATGTCGGGTACGCGGACGGCAGAATGTGAGCGGGAGTTGCGTTCACCGAGACATTCGCACCAGGGACGACCCAAAGCGCACGGACAGTCGATCAGACGTCAAAAACAAGCTTGTGCCCCGGGTTTCGAGTGGGGCTCCATCACCGGTTACCTCCATATGCCCATACCCGTGTCCGAGCCTATCAGATGATTCGTCCTTGTGGATTTTCGAGCGATACTACGGTCTGCAACTCGAGGCCGATGATTAAGTAATCAAGAATCGAAATGGGCGGAGCACACATGCTCCAACGCCCAATCAAAAGATCCCCAATAATATACTCAAGGTATATTTTATTCAAATGATTGCAAAGTGGGCACAGGGGAATAATAATAGTCCTGCCCGCCGCCGCCTTTTGTTAGCTTAGTTTCCCACGATTATTGACACTACCATTCTGTCTCGACAGCATTACATCGTGCTTGATATATGATATCCCGTGCTTGTGCATGCACGGGCTGCAGGGTTGATTGCATCGGACTGAAAGCAGAAAGTCCATCCCTGTGCCTATCCATGGCAGGATCCACGAGGTCGCGTCGACAGATCATCTATGAGACTCTGCGAGACGTCAGCACTTCAGCAGTCCGACTCGAGGGACAGCCCACCTCCGATAATCCAACAGACCATCACAAAGATCTTTAGAAACATATGTAAAAAAATACAGACGACGACCGTTGTACAATGTACACGAGCAAAAGCCCAATCAGACGTTACACTGCATACTGCGCCTACAACCGCCACCACCCTCTCGCGCGCCGCGCTCACAACCGCGCTCTCGCCTCCGCATGCGATCCTCCCGCCTGCGCGCCAGCATCGTCGCCAGGCACGATCACGCGCTCCTGCTGCTCCGCCCAAGCGACGAGCGCGTGCACGAACGCGTCGACCTCCTCCTCCGTGTTCCGCGCATGAACGATCATCCGGATCCGCGGTCGCTTCACCACCGGATACGTTATCGGCGTGACGGCATACCCCCTCTCCAACAGGTAATCGGCCAGCCGCGCCGCGCGAGGCGTAAACACGGGGATCACCGGGGAGCACAGGGCATGTTCGGATGCCGGCTGCGTTGCACCCGCGTCATAGCCGGTGCCGAGCGCGAGGAGGGTCTCGGGGAGGTTCCGCAGGGCGACGAATAGCTTTTGGCGAGCGTAGCGAGACAGGTGATGGAGACGTTGCCGAAGCTTCGAGGATGAGACGGATGACGTCAGTCAGGGCAGATCGGCGGGAGCAACGGATCGTACCTCTTGGGCCCGCGCGCTCGATATGACGCGGAAACACGACTCGAGAGCGTATATATCAGTGTATGGCATCGACGTCGAAAACATGACACTCTTTGCGAAATTGATCAGGTAGTCTCTTATGATCGGCGAGGTCAAGACGACGGCTGTGAAACGAGGACGGACATTTCCCTGAATGCATACTTCAGAGATAGAACAGGAGTGCATACCACCGTGAAAACCCCATGCTTTACCAAACGTGTGCACCTTGGTGTGAACACGGTCGCTCAAACCTAGGTGCGCAACATATCCCGCCCCATTCGGCCCGCATATCCCGGACGTGTGAGCCTCATCGACAACAATGTGTGCGTTGCCGGCAGGCACCAGAGTCTCGACAAGTCCGACGATTCTTGCCAGCGGACTGAAGTCCCCGTCCATGCTGTACAGACTCTCCACCACAACGAACACAGTGGAGGCCCCTCGAGTAATCTGTGGATGGTTCTGCAAGACACCGAGGAGACGTTGTTCGAACGAAGCTACGGAGTTGTGGGAGAAGCGGTAGGTGGTACAGGAAGATCGGCGCATGCCCTCCCGACATGATGAATGAATCAGCTCATCATAGATAATGACATCATCCTTCCTTGGAACCGTACCAAGAAATGCTAGGTTCGCGCTGAACCCGGAAGGAAAGAGCAAAGCAGAGGGCGCTTCAAAGAAGCGTTGGAATGTCATCTCGAGTGCATTGAATTCTGTTGAGTTCCCCGTTCCAAGGCGGGAACTGGTGGACCCGAGCAGGCGACTAGGAGCCGCTGTTTCCACCCTGCGCAAGAAGTTATCTCTGACAGAGTGATCGGTGGACAAAGACAGATAGTCATTTGAAAAGAAGTCAGGAGCATGCGATGGGAGCGGCTTGTCGAGACAAAATACTGTCATGCCATCCCGTGCCCGGCGGGAGATAGCCTGCTGAAGGGAATGAAGCAAGGGGGATTTCTGTGACATGATATAGAAGGGAAGCGAATGGATGCCATTTTATACTCACTCGGATGCTCCATTTATGCTGGGAGACCAGTCCAGAATTGCAGGGTTATACGTAATTTGGAATAAATATAACATTTCTCTGAAGTTGCAGCCCTCATCGACCGAATATCTAGGCGCATTTGAATCGTCTTTTAGTGACCAGGGTGGGGGATTGGCCAAAGTCACTATTACTCGCTGCTTGATGATCAGGGAATCAGGGAATCCGGGCTTGAATCGACACAAGGATTTTGGTGCGCGTTACAAAACAAGTTAGAAGGCCCCGGTAGCCGAGACATCGCATACGCAGCCGGGTCTGTCTTGTCCACGAAAACGTAAGTATGAGTTTCCCGTCGTGTACGTATCCGCTGGAGACGATTCGTACTCTAGTCGTGACACACCTACATCCCAGTGGTCAACATCGCGGGGGAGGAAAAGTACCAGCAACAAAGTAGAATGGACCATTGCATGGACCCTTAAGTCCAGCTAATCCAGATATGGCGTACGCACCATGTTAGCCACCCTCAAAACTTGACGCAATGTCAGACTTCAAAGAGTGAATGACAGTGGCGCTGCAGACACATGATTCTCTCAGAGTCCTGTACTTTACCCGTTTCATTCGACTTGATCATAAGGAAACTGAGACGCACTGAGCAATATTTAAGTCAGTGCCATATCAAGATATGGACGCACTCGATCACATCCCTCGTCAGGTAAAGTTAGTCGTAAGAGCGCAGAGGGTCGCCGCCACAGAGTTTACTGCATGGTCTTCATATGACCGACCAAAATGCAACAGCGGTGCTTACCGTGTAAACGCGATATCGGAAACAAGAGCACTGCGAACTAGTTCACAGAGGCCAGCTAGGTATGGGAACCTTGCGCAGTTTTCGAGAATAGGGTTCAAGCCCCGAAGCTCGGTTCCACCCAATTGGTCCCGTCTGGGGGAGGGCCACATGCGGAGGACGAAGCGTGACCTGCTTGAATAGTGCTGTCGACCGAATTTCTCTGACTCTTACATTCAGAATAAATTTGGCGCTCGCGTCCGAGCCCGTCTAACCGGGGTCTCGCATGGTTCGTTCGCGATTTGACGGGGACGTTGCCTAATTAACGAGATTCTTGCGACATGATGTTCTTGTCCGCGTGTGCATGATTTAGCCGCACGCATATTACGTAATGTAGGGCGTCTTGGTCAACAAAGCAGTTAGACCCATCTGTACCTGGAGTGAGAAATATGACAAATTCAAATTAGGAGTGGAGAATCTCAAAATAGCTACATATTGTACACTACTAGGAAGCTCGCCTACTATCAGACATACCTTATTGATCTGAGCTCAGATAATGCTGGTTTGGGTGCAAAATGCTCTGTTCTATTCACACTTGAGTCTCTCTCTAATATACTCTAGGATTTAACTAATCTAATGGAGGCTGTAGCACATAATCGCGCTCACCTAATAGGGGTTGCAGCGCATGTATTGCTTTTGTCAAACCTAGCAGGTTCAACAGAGAACGTGTCCTTGGTGAGCGGTGTGAGGTGCAGTACATGTCAAGACGCTTCCAGTTGTTCCAGACCCTGGAAGGAAGGGGCACCTGAGCCAGTGATTATTTTTTTTTCAGTGGTCAAGGCCAACGGCGAAGACCGGGTCGTGTGTGATCACTTTACTTGGCCCGCCTTTGTGCGTGTGCCATTTTCCACGTGCAGGACAAAGAGCTATACGCGGATTTTGCCGCACTTGGCGCACGGCCAGGCCGTCAGGTATCCAAACGGCGGCCGTTCGCCCTCTTCGGAGATATAATGGTAGCTATGACAATTGATTACCTCGAGTCTTGGGAGCGTGTATCAGGCCCACGAGGAGCGCATTCAATGAATTCTCGTGGGCGGCGAGTCCGGCTCGCATCCGACATGAGCTCGAGGCGCGCTGCGTGAATCTTGCCTGTCTCAGTACTCAGTGAGGAGAGTGAGTAATGAGGACAGAGTCACCGCGTACGTTCAGCAGGTCGAAGAAATTCGTACCTTGCAACCATCACTTGAATCCCGAACAGCATGCATGCATACCACCGTGATGTGCCTATGCTAACGAGGTGAAATTTTTGCGTCCCAGAGTCCATACGGCGGTCCGAGTTGGAGTGCCATAGGCCCGGCTACGGAGAGCAGCCAAGCGACTTGGTTGGTCACGTGTCACGTTTAGCGTGTCAACGGGCACCGCCACGTCGAGGGCGATGTGTTCATACCGACACATCAAATTCGATTCATGCTCGCGGATAGACATCAATCGCGTGCGTTTCGTTGTTGTGACACGCTCACTCCTGCAGATCTGAACAGTTGGATCTGTAATACACGTCACTATGACCGTACGAGGATCACTCTGAGGACCCGCATCGCCATAGCACTTTGGATACGTCCGGTGGGTCTTGTCTCGTCCTTCGCCTCTCTGTATATCTCCACGTCCCACCGCAGCCGAAGTCACCCAGGGTCGTCCCATGTGGAGTTCTGGTGCGGACTAAAACTATGGCGGTGGTACCCTCAGTCGAAACCCATCAGATCAACGAGGTCAGTTCTCCGGCATAGAGACCCATGCGGTCTTTTGCTGTGCGGAGTGAAAACTTGATACTTCGGAGGCGCTCGCGAGACTCTTCCCCCGTTCAATAATAGGAAACGCGTGCTTTCGAAAAGGGACTATGTACTCTATAGTTTCCTACGCAAGGGCTGTTTTTACAATTATGATGTGATGCTATGAGAATGAAAACGTTGACGACGCTGCAAGTCTGTACGTGTGGCTATCCATGGCGGAATCCACAAGATCGCGCCGACAGATAATCGATTTGACCCAGACGTCAGCGCTTCGGCTTCAGCGGTCGAGCGCGAGTGACAGCCCATCTCCAACGAACATGACTTCCCCGGTAGACGATCATGCTGATGCACGCACGAAGATCTATCAATATATATATATAAATACAAACGACGACCATTGTACAATGTACGCGGGCAAAAGCATAATCACCCTACTACTCCCACAACCACCACCAACCCCCGCGCTCACAACCGCGCTCTCGCCTCCGCATACGATCCTCCCGCCTGCGTGCCAGCATCGTCGCAAGGCATGAATGCGCGCTCCTGCTGCTCCGCCCAAGCGACGAGCGCGCGCACAAACGCGTCGATCTCCTCCTCCGTGTTCCGCGCATGAATAATCACCCGGATCCGCGGTCGCTTCACCACCGGATACGTGAACGGCGTGACCGCGTACCCCCTCTCCAACAGGTAATCGGCCAGCCGCGCCGCGCGAGGCGTAAACACGGGAATCACCGGGGAGCACAGGGCATGTTCGGATGTCGGCTGCGTCGCACTCGCGTTGTCGTCGGTGCCGAGCGCGAGGATGGTCTCGGGGAGGTTCCGCAAGGCGACGAACAGCTTTTGGCGAGCGTAGCGAGACAGGTGATGGAGACGTTGCCGAAGCTTCGAGGATGAGAGGGATGACGTCAATCAGGGTAGATCGACGGGAGCAACGAATCGTACCTCTTGGCCTCGCGCGCTCGACACCACGCGGAAACACGACTCGAGAGCGTATATGTCAGCGTACGGCATCGACGTCGAAAATACGATGTTCTTTGCGAAATTGATCAGGTAGTCTCTTATGATCGGCGAGGCCAAGACGACGGCTGTAAAACAAGGACGCTCCCTGAATGCATATTTCAGAAATAGAACAGAAGGGCATACCACCGTGAAAACCCCATGCTTTACCAAACGTGTGCACCTTGGTGTGAACACGGTCACTCAATCCTAAGTGCGCGACATATCCTGTCCCATTCGGCCCGCATATCCCGGATGTGTGAGCCTCATCGACAACAATGTGTGCGTTGCCGGCAGGCACCAGAGTCTCGACCAGTCCGACGATTCTTGTCAGTGGACAAAAGTCTCCATCCATGCTGTACAGACTCTCCACCACAACGAACACAGTGGAGGCCCCTCGAGTAATCTGCGGATGGTTCTGCAAGACACCGAGGAGACATTGCTTGAATGAAGCTACGGAGTTGTGGGAGAAGCGGTAGGTGATGCAGGAAGATAGGCGCATGCCCTCCCGGCACGATGAATGCATCAGCTCGTCATAGATAATGACATCGTCCTTCCTTGGAACCGTAGCAAGAAATGCTAGGTTCGCATTGAATCCGGAAGGAAAGAGCAAGGCGGAAGGAGCTTCGAAGAAGCGTTGGAATGTCATCTCGAGTGCATTGAATTCTGTTGAGTTCCCTGTTCCCAGGCGGGAACCAGTGGACCCGAGCAGGCGACTAGGATCCGCCGTTTTCACCCTGCGCAAGAAGTTATCTCTGATGGAGTGATCGGTGGACAAAGATAGATAATCATTTGAAAAGAAGTCAGGAGCATGTGATGGGAGCGGCTTGTCGAGACAAAATACTGTCATGCCATCCCGTGCCCGGCGAGAGATGGTCTGCTGAAGGGAATAAAGCAAGGGGGAATTTTGTGACATGATGTAGAAGGAAAGCGAATGAATGATGTTATATACTCACTCGTATGCTCCATTTATGCTCGGAGACCGGTACAGGATTTCAGATTACAGGTGGTTTGAAATAAATATAACATTCCTCTGAAGTTGGAGCCTTCATCGACCGAATATCTAAAGTGAACCGTCTTTCAGTGACCAAAGTAGAGGGTTGGCCTAAGTCACTATAACTCGCTGCTTGATGAACAAGGAATCAGAACCTGAATCAACACTGGGATTTTGGCACGTGTACAAAAGGAGCTAGAAGGCCCGGCGGCCGAGACACCGCATACGCAGCCGAGTCTGTGTTGTCCGCGAAAACGTAAGTATGAGTTTCCCGTCATGTAGGCGCCCGTTGAAGACGATTCACACTCTAGTCGTCATACACCTACATCGCAGTGGTCAACAAGGTGAGGGAAGAAAAGTACCAGAAAAAAAGCAGGATGGATCATTGCATGGACCCCAAGTCCGGCTAATCCAGATATGGTGTACGCACCACATTAGCCATCCCCGAAACTTGACGCGATATTAGACTTCAAAGAGCGAATGACAGTGGCACTGCGGACACTTGTTTCTCTTAGACTCATGTATTTTACCCATTTCATTCGACTTAACGATAAGGAAACTGAGACGCATTGAGCAATATTCAAATCAGAGCCAGATTAACAAATGGACGCACTAGATCACATCCTTCGTCAGGTAAATATTGCATGAAGCTCTTACCGCACGGCCTTCATGTGACTGACCAAAATTCAATAGCGGTGCTTGCCGTGTGTGCACGCGACATCGGAAACAAGAGCATTACGAACTGGTTCACGAAGGCCAACTAGGTATGGGAACCTCGCACAGTTTTCAGGAACAGGGTTCAAGCTTTAAAATTCGATTCTACCCAATTGGCCCCGACCGAGGGCGATATGCGGAAGACGAAACGCGACCTGCTTGAATGGCGCTGCTGACTGAAAATGCGTTTCTCTAACTTGTTGATCGACCGCCACGGCCCGGGCACTGCTTGCCCTTTACATTCAGAATAAATTTGACGCCAGCATCCGGGTCCGTCTGAGTGGGATCTCGCATGGTTCATTCGGGATTTAATGGAGACGTTGCCTGATTAACGAGATTCTTGCGATACGATGTTCTTGTCCAAGTGTGCATGATTTAGTCGCGTGCACGTTACGTAATATGGGCTGTCTTGGCCAACACAGCAGCAGACCCATCTGTATCTATTACCTGGAGTGAGAAACAAGACGAATTCCAAATCGAGAGCGGAGAATGTGTCCTCGATGAGCGGTATGAGGTGCAGTACATGCTAAGACGCTTCGAGTTGTTCCAGGCCCTGGAAGCAAGAGGGCATCTGAGCCAGTGTTATTTTTTTTTCAGTGGTCAAGGCCAACGGCGAAGACCGGGTCGTGAGAGAGCACTTTACTTGGCCCGCCTTCGTGCGTGAGCCATTTTCCACGTGCAGGACAAAGAACTACACACGAATTCTGCCGCACTCGGCGCACGGACAGGCCGTCGGGTGTCCAAAAGGCGGCCGTTCAACCTCTTCGGAGACCGGAGGAGATATAGTGGTAGCTATGACAACTGATTACCTTGAGCCTTGGGAGCGTGCATCGTGCCCGCGAAGAACGCATTTAACCAATTCTCGACCGGCGGCAGGTCCTGTTTGCATCGAACATGAGCTCGAGACGTGCTGCATGAATCTTGCCTGTCTCAGCACCCAGTCACCACGTACGTCCAGCGGGTCAAAGAAATCCGTACCTTGCAGCCATCACTTGAATCTCCAACAGCAAGCTTGCATGTCATCGTGATGTGCCTATGCTAGCGAGGTGAAATCTCTGCGTCCCAGAGTCCACACTGCGGTCCTTGGAGAGTGCCACGTCGGACCCGGCTACGGAGAGAAGCCAAGCGACTTGGTTGTCACGTTTAACGTGTCAACGAGCACCGCCACGCCGAAGCTCCAAGACACTGCACGGCGACGTGTTCATACCGACACATTAAATTCGATTCATGCTCGCGGGTTGACATCAATCGTGCGCATTTCGTGGGTGTGGCGCGCTCACTCTTGCAGATCTGAATAGTTGGATCTGTGATACAGCCCGGCGCGTCACTACGACCGTGCAAGGATCACTCTAGAGCCTGTCTGCATCGCCATAGTACTTTGGATATGTCCGGTAGGTCTTATCTTGTCCCTCGCCTCTGTGTATATTTCCGCGTCCCACGGTAGCCGGGGTCGTCCCACGTGGAGCTCTGGTGTAGACTAAAACTATGGGAGTGGTGCCCTCAGTCGAAGCCTATCAGATCGGCGATGTCAGTTCTCCGACATAGAGGCCCATGCGGTCTTCTGCCGCGCGGAGGGAAAACTTGATACTCCGGAGGTGCTCGCGAGATTCTTCCCCCGTTCAATAATAGGAAACGCATGCTTTCGAAAAGGGCAAAGGACAATAGAGTTGCGACTTCGGCATGCGAGATCGGTCGAACAAATCCCGTTCGTACGATGTCGTCTGTCTTGCCAGCCTTGCCGGCCGCATCCGCTTCATTCGCTTGCCAACATTGTATCCGTCCGCTATCCGCCGGTAAGCCCACCCTGAGCCTATACAGTCGGTCCACTTCTAAGCTATACCTGTCGGGATACTGATGTGGTATTGATACCCGCTATCTCGGATGGCAGAACTCTCGCAATGTGTGTAACCTCTTATGTCCCTATCTAACACTGTGCTGTTTCGTGTGAATCTTCCTGGATGGTGAGATGGGCAGTGTACCAGCTAGTTCTCATACTATAAGGGTGAGCAAATGCTGGTGGGCACCTGAAAGTGCTCCCAGTGGTGGCTCGGCTAGTCTATCAGAGCACACTGTACCTCTTGCACTGCTGGCCTTTAGCCTCCTCCCCACTGGCCTCTAGTCACTAGCTATTCTGTGTGTCATGGGTGCATACTATGGTCCACACTGCGACCGTTGATGTACAATGTACGCGAGCAAAAGCCCAATCAGACGCTACATTCCCTACTACTCCTACAATCGCCACCGCCCCCTCGCGCGCCGCGCTCACAACCGCGCTCTCGCCTCCGCATACGATCCTCCTACCCGCGCGCCAGCATCACCGGCAGGCACGAACACGCGCTCCTGCCGCTCCGCCCAAGC
>JBBPKP010000308.1:0-10534 GCA_038089335.1 Boletellus aff. obscurococcineus | reverse complement strand
GAACTCGGATATACAAACACAAACGAACGTGGTCTTCTCCTGCAGAGTGGCATCCGATGTTGTCGACGACCAGCGATGACAACGAACAATGAAACACGTACTGGATCCTTGAATTGGGTGTTCACCTCATTGATGACAGCACGCATCGATTCTAGCTTGGCGAACATATCCTCTTGGGAGTCTTGCTGTCCACCCATCATAGATGACATCTGTCGGATCATGGGACCGAATTGACCACTGAGGGTGCTCAGTTTACCCAGTGCTTTTTCGAGGACCGTGGGGAAGGAGAGGAATCGGAGCGTGTGCCCGGTCGGTGCGGTATCGAAAACGATAACAGAGTATTCCATGGATTTGACGTGTCTGGAATGGCATCAGGACGCGAACAACGGAAAGCTGACAAAACATCTACTTCATGATCTCGGCGAAGCTCATCGCTTCGTCGACGCCCGGGATTGCAAACGCCAAGTCTTGCATCATCGAGCCCATCATTCCATTCTGGTCCGCTGGCGACGGACGGACAAGTGAGCGGGGCGGCATAACAGAAAGGGAAACGTAAATACACTGCTCGACCATCTCCTGAATCGCGCTCGTGGGGTCTATCTCCATTGCAAAGAGGTTGTCAAACCCGTTGACCTTGGTCGCATCCTTGGAAAACTTTTGACCAAAGGCGTCGGACAGGTTGTGTGCCGGATCAGTAGACTGGGTACAACCGCCCGGTTGAGAGCTGAGGCTAGGCTAGACATGGAACCTACTATGAGGAGGACGGACTCGCGACATTGTGCGAGTTGAATAGCAAGTGAACAGGACGTGGTGGTCTTGCCTGTTGACCGGAATGATTACGACAGCTCACGACGATCCAAGTCCCAGAGTACTCACCGACGCCCCCCTTGCCACCTGTGCGAGACCCATGAGCCATTGTCTCGTTGCCCAGCGTAGAGTACTTGCAACGTACCGCAGAATATCCATTTCAGCGACTTTTGATCCAAGATATTTTGAAGCGTTGGTGGTAGCTTCTCGGCCATGGCGGATGATCGCGATAAGTAACGGTCCTTGGAAAAAAGCGACGGTGGTCGCCTAAATGGACGCGTGTTCCCACAAACGGATCGCGGCGACGCTGCTTGCACCATCACGACGTGGAACCATCGACACGAACCATGAGCGGCGGCGCCTTGTCCTTCCAAGGTATGACCCGACAGATGTGTGTCGCAAAGTGATACCCAGATCATGACGATGGACAGCCCTCCAGCTCGCCAACGAGCAGCGTAGCGCATATGGCCTTCGATACAATGACTTCTCGCGCTACAGAAAACACTGCGGAAACAGGACACATCGGCTGCGATCTACCCTCAAGATGACCCATGGCAAAGGCAAAGACTTCAAGAAGCTGCCCCCCTTGACGGCAGATATCATCAAGGAGGGACAGTGAGTTTGCCACGCATTCTATCAGAAGGGCAGTTTCGTTCAAGTGCTGCGTTGCAGTCTTCAGCTGTTGTTGTTCGAAGCAGAACGGGCGTGGGCTCATTCCCAGGATCTTGTCTCTCAGTCCCTCCTTCCGGCGAACGAGGGGCGTGCTGGCACTCTCCGTCACAGTGCGACGGGTCGTTTCCGACGTGCAGTACATTGGTCCACGCAATTCCTCTCACACTGTCAATCGCTTTACACACTATCCCGTCTCGAGGCATCCTCCCTTGTTCAAGCCAACGTGTATACACTCATCTTGAATGGCAGATTTCTGCGACACAGGGAAGACCTGGAGGATGCACTAATTCAGCTGAGCGTTGCGAGGAGCTTGTTAGATGAGCTCGCAGAAAGAGCGGAGACGAGCAGGGACCAGGCTCTCGCGACACTCTTTGCAGACGAAATTGGGCCAGAGATCAGATATTGCGCTCACGCACTCGGGAGAGAAAAGGCGTATGATGTGGATTCAATTGTGAAGGAGCTTGCGAGCAAGCATCGGGGGGAGATTGTAGATGGGTGCGATAGGCTGATCAGAGCCTTCAGAAAAGAACGCGCAGAGGCTAGGGGTGCTCGCGACACGAAGACGCTGGAGGCGTTGACGTGGGAGGGCGAACCAGTACCAGTAAGGAATCCGGAGTTGGTGGACGTGTTTTTGAAAATCCAGGAGGCGGAGGGGAAATTTTCCGTTCCTCGAGACGCGGGGGAAACTGGCGCGTCGGACGGCAAAGAGAAGAAAGGAAAAGGTTTTCGATCGAAGAAAGGTTTCGCTGCATACGACGCTGTACTTCTTGCATTGAGCGACGCGGAAGACATAGCAAGAAAGCTACTGGAAGCACAGCAGGTGGTTGAAGCTGCCTTTCCCTTGTTTTGTGCTGACTGTACCATAGAATGCCGGTACTTTGTCTGCTGCTGCAAGTGGTGCGCGCGACATTCAGTTCGTGCATGCATACATTGTCTATCAATTGCTGTCGCGACGGATTCAGCGGGACCTGGTTCTCGTGAGCACCCTACTCGGCTCTCACACACCTCGTACGCCAGGGGTGTCACAGACGAAGAAGGAGCAGGTTGATGCGAGACTGTACCCTGCAGTAGTCAAGTTACTTGAGACGGTTGTGCAAAGCCTAACTCAGATGCGGAACCTGAGCATCGTGGACGAGAGTCCAGATCTTGCATCAGCAATCGAAGCGAGGTTGACATATACAAAGGCACGACGGTACGTATGATAGGGGCGGGGATTGCATTGATTGATGAATCGGATAGGTGTTTCTTTCTTGCGCATTGCCACGTTTCCGTGAAAAAGTACGCGGAAGCACTGACGCTGATCCAGCACGGCACGTTACACATGCGGGAGACGCGCACTGTGCTGGCAACGCTCTCCGGGATAGCTACCCCTGCGGACACGTCATACCCGCTTGCTCCTGCGTCGGTGGAAGCGCTGGATTCGACACTGTCCGCTGCCGGACTTGATATGAAGAACGAATGGTTCACATACAATGGAGGCACGCTGGAGGGGGATCCAGAGACATACAAGAAGCCCTTGTTCTTCGACATCGGGCTCAACTATGTGCAGCTGGACATGGAGCGACTGTCGGAGCGTGCAGGCAAGACACCGGTGGCGACGACCAGGGAAGAGCGGGATGTAGTTGGCATACCGCCTGTGAAGTCAAGGCTGGAGGAGGTCGTGCGCGCGGAGACACCCGAGCCGGCTGCGCCAGCGAGGGGCGGGCTGGGGAGTCTGCTCGGGGGGTGGTGGGGACGCAAGTGAGACGCGACAGTCACGTGCGATTGAGTATTTGTCATGTGATCCGATTATCCAATTATTCTCACGCCACATTGTGTATTGTTTGGGGTTTTTTCACCTGTGCGAACGCAGACGACGAGGTGAGGGAGACCGTCGGGAAAAAGGCTCATGGCAGGCCAGCAGATGCCCGTCCAATTCGGTCAACAACATCCACAACAACTCCACCCACAACACCCACACAACCAGCTCCGCCAGTCGCCCAAGGACAAGCTCCAGCTCATCCTCCTCGTGCGTCCCTTCTCTCCTCCCCGCACCCCGCCTCACCCGTCCACAGCGCGTCCGCGAGCTCAGACAGGCCGGCCACAATCCAGAATCTTCCCGGGAGCTCCACAGCCTCCTCACCTGCCTCGCCGCACTCCAGAGCCAGCAGCAGCAAGCACAGCAGCAGCAACAGCACCTCCACCTCAGTGCGTCCTTGCCTTCCTGCCCTCCCTCCGCTCCCTCATCTCCCCCAGATGGCGTACATCCCCAGTCACAGCCACCATTCCCGAACGGCCACCAGTCCGACCTCCCCTCCGCCGCTGTCCCCGCCGCCGCCGCACCCCAGAATGCGCCTCCTTCCGTCACGTCCGGCCCAGTTCCCGCCGCACCGATCCCGCCCTCCACCCCGGTCTCGTTCACTCCAGACCAAATAAATGCGCTCCGCGCACAAATCATGGCGTTCAAGCTCATCTCGCGCGGTACCCCGCTCCCGGAGCATCTCCAACAGTCCATCAAACCGCACAATTCTATCGCCGCCGATCTCGACAAGGCCCTCACACCCTCCGACGTTGGCCCTCGGATCGTCGATGCCGCCGTGAAGATGCAAAAGGGTGTCGTTCCTTCTACCCTGTCCACCGCTGCACCTGTCCTCCCCCCGCAGGCTCCAGCCGCCGAACCGCCCATCCAGGACGAAGAGACCTCCACCATTCCGCTCCCCAACATCTCCCCTGCTGATCTACCAAAGGGCCCATTCCTTGAAGACGACGCAAATTCGGGCATTTACCCGTATAATGCGTTCCGCCTTCCTTTCACGCATCTCACCCGCCCTGCGGATGTCGATCCGACCATGTTCGCTACCCGCCTCCAACGCCTCCTTATTCCTTCGTGCATGCCTCCGGGCCTCGATGTTCACCAGATCATTAACGAGAGGGATCGCTTCATTGAAGCGCGCATTGCACAACGGGTCCGCGAACTCGAAGGCATGGATGCCATGATGGGTGACGGCGGCTTTGACAGTCTCGCAGACGATATTCTTGGTCCACTCGCTGACAAGCAAACGACACCTGCCATTGACGCAGCCGATGCACAGTGTATGCTCATTCCGACCCATCCTGCTCCTAATGCACACGGAAAGCTCCGTGCGATGATCGAGCTCAAGTCCCTACGCCTTCTTGAGAAACAACGCTCCTTGCGCGCTCTCGTTGCTGAGCGTCTTATCCAAGGTACTCTTCTGCCGCTCAATCGCGCCGATTTTCGCCGCGTGCGCAAGCCTACCCTCCGCGATGCACGTATGACGGAGCAAGCTGAACGTCGACAGCGCGTCGATCGCGAGCGGCGAGCAAAGCACAAGCATGTCGAGCAACTTGGTGTTATCTGTGCTCACGGAAAGGAGGTCATCTTGACGTGTCGACAGGCCCAGGACCGTGTCGCGCGCCTCGGAAGAGCCGTCATCAACTTTCACATATATACCGAAAAGGAGGAACAGAAACGTATCGAACGTATCTCCAAGGAACGTCTGAAGGCTCTCAAAGCGGACGATGAGGAAGCATATATGAAACTTATTGATACCGCCAAGGACACTCGCATTACGCATCTCATTCGACAAACGGACGCCTATCTCGATTCCCTCGCGCAGGCTGTCATGCAACAACAAAATGAGCAAGGCGGCTTGGACTTCGAAACGGAAGATGAGCCGACAAACGAGGCCACGTTCGGTGCACAAGTATTAGAAGAGGCCTCGGAAGACAGGGGCAAGGTGGATTACTACGCCGTTGCCCACCGGACATCCGAGAAGATCACCAGGCAACCTTCCCTTCTTGTCGGTGGTACACTCAAAGACTATCAGCTCAAAGGGCTGCAGTGGATGGTGAGCTTGTACAACAATAAGCTGAATGGGATCCTGGCAGACGAAATGGTGCGCCTTTCGCTGTGCATCATGCCTACATGTGTGCCTATTTTGTATTCCAGGGTCTGGGAAAGACGATCCAGACAATTTCCCTTGTCACGTTCCTAATTGAGGTAAAGAAGCAGCGTGGACCATACCTCGTTATCGTTCCTCTAAGTACAATGACGAACTGGGCTGGTGAATTTTCCAAGTGGGCTCCAACGGTGAAGGTCATTTCCTATAAAGGCAACCCTACTCAGCGCCGGAACTTACAAATGGAGTTGCGTATGGGTCAATTCCAAGTCCTACTGACGACCTACGAATATATCATCAAAGACCGTCCGGTCCTCAGTAAGATTAAGTGGGTTCACATGATCATCGGTGAGCACGCCATATTGTTGGGCTATGCAACGTTAACACTACCTAGACGAGGGTCACCGTATGAAAAACACGCAGAGTAAACTGGCACAAACGCTCACGCAATATTATCACTCCCGCTTCCGTCTCATCCTCACTGGTACCCCTCTTCAGAATAACCTTCCCGAATTATGGTCCCTTCTCAACTTTGTTCTTCCCAAGATCTTCAACTCGGTCAAGTCGTTCGATGAGTGGTTCAACACGCCATTCGCAAATTCCGGCACTGGGGACAAGATTGAGTTGAACGAAGAAGAGGCGCTCCTGATTATTCGTCGCCTACACAAAGTTCTTCGGCCATTCCTTCTGAGAAGACTGAAGAAGGATGTCGAAAGCGAGTTGCCTGACAAGGTGGAAAAGGTCATTAAAGTACGAATGAGTGCTTTGCAATCGCAGCTTTACAGGCAAATGAAGAAATTCAAGATGATTGCCGACGGAAAGGACACAAAGGGGTGTGTGTCTGTCTCGTTCATGATTTGCTCAGCATCGTCATACTTATTGGCTGGTGATGACAGGAAATCTGGAGGCGTCAAGGGACTGAGCAATGAACTTATGCAACTTCGAAAGATCTGTCAACACCCCTTCCTATTCGAGAGTGTTGAGGACAAAGTGAATCCAAGTGGTCTAATCGATGACAAACTTATTCGTTCTTCGGGAAAACTTGAATTGCTTTCTCGCATCCTCCCCAAGTTCTTTGCCACGGGCCACAGGGTAAAATTCCTTACCTATTGCAGAGGGATTCATTGATCGTCAGTACATTTGTTCAGGTACTGATCTTCTTCCAGATGACCAAGGTTATGGATATCATGGAAGACTTCCTCAAAATGCTGGGTTGGAAGTACCTCCGGCTTGACGGTGGAACGAAGACCGAGGAGCGTGCAGGACATGTAGCATCGTTCAACGCAAAAGATTCGGAGTACAAGGTGTTCATTCTGTCGACGCGTGCTGGTGGGTTGGGGTTGAACTTGCAGACTGCTGACACGGTCATCATGTGGGCGCCTCGTCCCTAGCTGCAGTACGAATACTGATTTCCCTTTTCCCGCACCACAGTTTTGATTCCGATTGGTGAGCTTTGGCGATCGCCGAGTATGACGCGTGATGAACCCGTCTGTCTTGATCTCAGGAATCCTCACGCCGATTTACAAGCTCAAGATCGTGCTCACCGTATTGGCCAGACAAAGTCCGTTCGCATCTTGCGTTTCATCACCGAAAAGAGTGTGGAGGAGGCTATGTATGCTCGTGCACGATATAAACTTGATATCGACGACAAAGTCATTCAAGCTGGTCGCTTCGATAATAAGTCGACAGTGGAAGAACAGGAGGAGTTCTTGGTAAGCGTCCTGTCTATGCCTCTCTTTCGCTACCTCTACATGTTGGGTCTCTTGGTAGCGATCTATCCTTGAGGCGGACCAGGAGGAAGAAAACGAAGAGGCCGGTGACATGAATGACGATGAGTTGAATGAGATGCTCGCTCGTAGTGACAAAGAGGCTGAAATTTTCCGCTCCATGGATATCGCTCGCGAACGGGAGGCACTCGAAACCTGGCGTGCTGCCGGGAACCGCGGCAGGCCTCCCGCACAGCTCATGCAGCTTGAGGAACTCCCCGAATGTTATCAGACTGACGAACCGTTTGAAGCCAAGGAGATGGATGAAGCCTTGGAAGGTCGGGGTCAACGGCGGCGGAACGTCGTGAACTACAATGATGGCTTGAGTGACGAACAGTGGGCAATGGCCGTCGAGGATGGTGAGGATCTGCAGGAGTTGGCAGATAGAGCGAGGGGGAAGAAAGAGCGACGCGCGACGAACAAATTATTGAAAGAGAATGAGACACCCGGTAGGGGCACACCTACCAGCGAGACGGACGGGCGTGGAAGAAAACCAAGAAAGGGCAAGGCGAAAATGGCAGACTATGAAACCCCGGCTGCTGCAGGCAAGCGGAAACGTGGGATGAAGTCGATGTCCGTGACACCATCAGCCAATGAAGAGGATGAAGAGGACAGGGACTCGGTACGTGGTCACTTGGGCGCGTTTGTCAGCTGATGTTGATGCTACTCATCATCAGAAACGGCGCAAGACAAAGGCACCAGACATCCCTGTTGCGATGAAAGAGAAAATGAAAAAGGCCTTCAATGAAGTATACAAGGCGGTCGTCGCCTGCGAGGATACGGACGGAAGAAGGCGTTGTGAACTGTTTCGTGAACCTCCGGATAGAAGGGTATATAGATTCCTCGTTCCAGATTGGTTAGGATACTCACCCGATGTTACCAGGACTACCCTGACTATTATCAACTCATCACACATCCCATTGCTCTCTCTAGTATCCGTAAGCGCATCACCGGCGGATATTACAAGAGTATCCCTCAATTCCGGGAAGACTGGCAACTGATGTTTAATAATGCCCGGACGTACAATCAAGAAGGGTCGTGGGTCTACGTCGATGCCGAGGAGATGGAGAAAGTATTCGATGCCACGCTGCGCCGAACCACAGCCGGAACCGACCTCCCTGGTGCCGCACCACTGCTGAGCCAGTCTGCCCCATCGGCTTCTGGATCGTATGACTCTGCGCTAACACCAGTGGACGACGACGAGCATCCACAGAGAGCGCGGGCTCGGAGTACAGGACGGAAACAAGTGCTGAGCGATGACGACGAATATCTTACGAATCCGAGTGATGAGGACTGACGATGACCGTTGGTTTCGCGTGGTGCCTTTTCGTTTTTTTCAGTCGCAGTTCCTTGTCCTGCTGTATTGTGTGTAAACTTTTAGTACACTCTTTTTTTTTCGTAGTCTTTATTCTCTGACACGTCGAACAATGGTAATTGGATCTACTGTTATTCTTGCGATGCACAATGCACGTTTACTGGATTTCGGATTATTGTGATGAAGCGCCTCACCCGATCATCACCGTGGAAGTGAGCTGTGAGCTGTCTACCCGCTTGCCCGTCTGTCTGGCACCCCTCTGCAAAGGTCGGGGTTGGATCACGGGAGGAAACACCTCACCAGTTACTACAGTGTGGGCACAGACGGGTAGGCAGGACGGTAGAGGTGAACGGCTTCGAGCTGGCGAAAGCTCTCCTCAGGGGGCTCCCACTACCCAGACTGTCGCCCATCCGAGATCGTTGAGAGTCTGATGCCCTGGAGCAGTCGGTGAGAGCTCGGGGGCTAGTAGGTCTTGAGGGGCGTGTGAGCCCTGATGGATTCAAGTCGTGCTGGCAAATACTGCGTGTGCCTTTTCTGTGTGGAGGCAACCGGCCGGACTGCGTTACGGGTAGTCCCTGACCCCAAGCTGAGCAACCCGGCTGGCGCTATGCGTTACTGTTGTCAATAGAATACTAGCAACCCGGCTGCGTTACAGCCCGTGATCCAGTGTGCGATCTGTTTACCTACAACTTCGGACAAGGTCTTGCATCGGGAGCAAAATCAAAGCTCAAGAACGAGTGCGAATGAAAGAAAAAAAAAAAGGCTATTTGCGCAAAATACTATCGGGAATAGCATGGGTACGGGTACGGGTCCGTGCTGTGAATACCTCCAGCAGATGCACACTGCCAAATATGGCATTGTCACCCACCCCTCGCCTATGCTATCGCTTACCCTCTAAGTACAATACCACAAGCTCACATGACAACAACGCCAACACAATTTTGCTGATGGCCTAGTATAATTGGCGACGACAGAAACATAAACAAGGCCATATCTGCACCACCACCACAATGTCAACAGTGACAGTGAGGTGATAGCTGCAATTGTGTGGCTGTTACCTTATTGTCACTGTTATTGTTGCTATTGCCCTATTTGTCAAGTCTGACACCTTTACTCGAACTCTGCTCTGTCGGAGCAGTGGGAAGTGGGGTCAGAGGTTGGGCATAGTCAGAGACAGGATGGAGGGATGAGGATGTTGGCTTCAGGTTATGTCCTGCGCCCTTGTGCAGTCCCGGTCCTCATATTTGGACGGAAGTCCAGATAGGGAGGGACGGACTACGACACTGGGGGACAAGTCTGACAAAGTGGAGGAGCGAGGAGGAGCAGAGGGAGAATGGGAGGAGGGAGACGAAGTCGATATTCGAACTGGGGAGTAAGTCCCCAGTGTACTACAGATTAAATACATGAGCAGAGGAACTAAATACCATGCGCTACATATCTGTGACCACATGTCGCATGTCTGATATCATATAGTACATGTCTACTACTGTATGGTGCATGTCACCGGGATGACAGGTCAGTGTGTACAGAACACCGAAAGGAATTATCTACATCACTAGTGAGCTGGCGACCGGAAGTCCAGAATGAAGCTAAATAAAGGAATGTCGGAGCAGAGTAACTACATTGTCAGTTAGAGGAAAGCAGAGGAAAGTGGAGGAAACTAAACATGAAGTGGAGGAAAGGAAAAGTGGGCAGAGTTGTCATGGTCATGACACCATCACCCCACCCCACCCACCTCTATGTATACCACAGCTGATGATAACAATGAGGCAATAACCACATGATTATTGTTATTGCCTCATCATCATTGTTGCCACAATGCCATTATGTGCTATCAATGGTTATTCTGATTTGGTGCTCACAGGTAAACCTGCAATAGGTGTGGATACACCTCTGGACACTCAAATTCCCTAAACCCACTTTGCCCTTCTCTTCATTCTGCATGATGATGATGCCAACTTTAATAATGTGTTGACCACAATAGCACAGTTATTGCCTTGTTGTTGATGTTGGTGGTGTTGGTGTTGTTGCTATGCCTCCTTCACATGGTGCCAGCAAAACTGCATGACCACTCT
>JBBPKP010000304.1:0-14370 GCA_038089335.1 Boletellus aff. obscurococcineus | reverse complement strand
ATGCATACCCCGAGTTGTCGACGGCCTTGGTGGCGTACTCGACCTGCATGGCATATGTCTGAGCCGGGGGGGTGCGCGTGGGCGATAGCGCACCTGGAATATGCGGCCGTCTGGCGAGTATGTGCTCGCCGAGAGATCGTAGCCCGTACCGATGGAGGTCATCGTGGTTGGTGAGCAAGGTTGACCAGTGATTGATCACTGCACGTACGCGCAAGCCCCGAGCGTCGCGTCCGTGTGAAAGTCAGGCCGGACGCGACAACGGACTGGCCCACTGACAATGGCTTCATTCCAGATGGACACTGCGGATGTCGTCGCACACGACGACTGGCGCACATTGCTCGACGCGCACCCCATCTTTCGACCATCTGCTGGTGCTCAGCCGGGGCAAGAGAGGCCTGCTCATGGCAGCGACTCCGACCATGTCCTCCCCGGCCGCCGCCAGCTCATGGCACTGAAGGATGCCGATCTCATCGTTGCCGTGGGCTCGGAACTCAGAATAACGTCCCTCTGGGACACCAGGTCTGGTCGTGAGGCAGGCAGGTCATACAAGGTACGCAGAGACGCGCACAGGGTCGGGCTAGACATGGAAAGACAGATATCAGGTTCTCCACGCCCCAAACGTCGACTTTCCAATCCATCAACTCGCACTAAATCCGAGTGGAAAGCTCCTTGCCGTCGCGGGTACTCACCAGGTTGCGGTGCTCGTTTTACCCCGTGCCGCTTACACAAAGGTTGTTTCTGCATCCATCGATTGCAAGTACGCGTGTTTCTTCTCTCTTTTTCAGATCTTGTGTTCACCCTCAGCGCAGGGCAGTTCGAGTGGGACAATTCTATCATGGGACGACGTCTTCAGTACCCATTTCCAAGGTCGACTGGCATCCGTGGGGAGAGGCAGGATCGACGCTCATGGTCATGACTATGGACGGGAACCTCAGGCAAGCTCTTGTGTACGATATTCAGGGTTGGTTAACCAGCGACTGACTCTAGGGAATACGACATCTCAGTCAGCTCAGAGGAACCACAGCAGGTGCTCTCCTTCATTTCAGAGAAGAAGTCAAGGTCTTTCCTTGCCCAAGATCCTGCGGAGCGCGAAGTTACTTCCTTCACTCTCGGAAAGGGAAGAGCTGACTGGGGCCCCTTGACCGTGTATGCCTTGACTCGATCAGGGGACATCTATGCAATCTGTCCTTACCTGCCCCGCAACGCGTGAGCGTCTGTCTCCTCCCTGGCATCTTCACGTGACTGACTACAGCACCATCTAGCTCGGTCCCATCGTCGTTTATCCATGCTCTCAACTGTTTCATTTCCGCAAAACAAGAATTTGTTTCGCAAGATACCGCAGCGACGCCTAATCTCTCGACACTCTACGACTACCAGCATAAATACGTTTCCGCTCTTATCAAACAGCTTCCTCCAGGCACCGTCTTCCCTGCTGTATCGCGCACCGTGTCAATACATCCTCCAAGTACTATAAAAAACCAGCCTCTGAGACAAGGGCCATTCCTCTTCCAACCCTCTCCACGCACGCTGGAGGGTAGCGAGGGTGGGGATGCGACGGATGTTGCTTACGTCTCCGTTGCAGATGACGGGGAAGACGAAAGCGGTGCAGAGAAGCCTGGAATCGTTGTTATAGTATATCAGGATGGAAAGGCAGATGTTTGTCTGGATGTCGAGAAGGTCGAAGCTCAATGGGAGATTAGACAAGTGCGTTTCCGTTGTCCTCTCCAGTCTACAGGTGATGCAGAATTCTGTGATTTAGGACAAGAGCAGCGAACTTCCAATGTTTGCCGTATATGAGACGATCGACCTGGGTGTCATCTCCATGCTCAAAGGACCGCTACCGTTCAACTCGTCGCTCGATCTGCTGCAAACGAACCATCCAGTCATCTTTCCGGATCCAATACATGATGATACTATCTACGTCTATCATGCATTTGGCGTCCATCAAGTCGAGTTCGGAGATTTGCTTTGCGATCTGGCGACGGCGCTACGCGTGGACGACGAAGGAGAGGCGCTAACTAGTATGCTGGCGAAATCGGTGGGGGCGCATGTCTCACCGATTCTGAATACGTTTTCCCTTCAACGACGGTCAGTGGAATGACAAGACACGTCTGTGCGCCGCTGTTGACGTTTGTTTCAAGGAGCAACAACGCAGTAGTAGCTGTATGCGTGCCCAACGACGTCTACCTCTCGTACAGCATTCTCATTCTCAGCTCTGTTTTCCGCATTGCATCCTTGCCACTGAATCTTCGGACGTCGCCCTCACATCAAATTGCCGATTCGCCGAGTGAACAACCGCTAGCAAGGATCACGGCACTAACGACTTCCGTGGGGCTGACGCCAGCGACGATGACACCTAATGATCTGCTTACTGCGATGGATGGTCCTCCTGCATACGTCTCGCTGCTCGGCGCAGAGGCATTTGTGCCGCCAGCTATCTTGACGCGGAGCACATCGTTCCCTCGACTGTCCTCTGGGATGCCACAGCAGGAGTTTGTGCTTTCTCCGGATACGCTTCGCCTCCTTGGCGCGCAAGCGACATCGATGACGGCACACATACGGGCAGTGCTAGTTGGGTGCAAGAGCGTGGAAGATAGGGTTGAGCTGCAAAAGGCGGAGTTTGCGAGGATCCGAGAAAAGTGTGGGGAAATGCTGCGGTTGATCGGGGAGCTGAGGTCGAGAGGGAAGGATGCACGCGGGGCAAGAGAGGAAGGGGTTGTGGGGAGAGTGGAGCGAGTGAAAGAGAGACACAAGGAGTTGATGAGGAGAGCCGATAAGCTTCTGCAGGGGTTGATGAACGGTGCATTTCCCGGACTGAGTGAAAGTGAGACGAAGTGGTTCGAGGAGCTGCGACGGATGAAGGCGGAGGTGGTTGGGACGGGCAAGTTTGACGAGGGGTCGCTGAAGGCGCGGGTGGCGCTGGTGAGTGAGGGGGCATGTCGGAGGGCGGATGCTGATGTTCGTGGTCCAGCTGCAGCGGGAGTACGAGCGGGTGGTGCCGAGCCTGGAGGACGCGGTGGCGAAGGAAGAAGCACGGAGGCGGCAGGTGTGCGACAACTCGCGGTCGCTCGGTGCCTCGCAGGCGTTTGAGCTGGGGGAGCGGTCGAACATTGAGTATGCCATGTATTGGACGGGGAGAAAGTCTGCTGACGACGTCGCACAGGAGGACACGGCTTGGAGAGCTGAAGCGGGAGGTGGCAGGGATGGCGTCGCGGGTGGATGTGCTGCTCGGTCGCTAGACATGTTAGGGGCTATCCAAATAAGGAATGTATTCAGACCGACCCGCGTGAGTGTGCACGTGCGCCGTGTGAGGCGGCCATGTTCAAGACTGGCACTGCAGAGGACAAGAAAGACGCGTCGTGTTCGTCCCCGCCCGCCCTCCATCCCGCCCCGCCCCACTCACTCCCGCCCCCAGCCGCGTCCAACCTCAACCTCTTCAAGTCCCCGCCGCGTCAGTCCGCGCCCCCCTCCGCTTCCTCCGCTCACCGCCCCCACAGCATCCCTCGGTGCACCGTCCGCGCCTGCAAACGCGGAGAAACCCAAGGATGGCAAGTCCCATCCCTCTCCACACACCAGCACCTCCTTATCGCCAGCAGCCGCGCCCCCCACAACCGCAGTAGCCGTCCCTCCCCCCTCCGTGCTGAGGGGAAAGATGATCGAAGAGATCGTCAACAAATGGTCGACCGAGCTGGACAGCCACGTCCGCGAGTTCAACAAGCATGCCGGCGAGGTCACGGTGTGGGACCGCGCCCTGATGGAGAACGGGAACAACGTGCGCCCGATCCCGTCCGTGGCCATCGACCATATTGACTCCCCGGCCACGCGTGCAGCTGGCCGCGATATACAGCCATGTCCTGGCTGTCGAACGTGAGCAGAGCGACATCGAGCAGACACTCGACCATATCGAACAGCAACAAAAAGACCTCTCCGCCGCGCTAGACGCCTACGAGCGATCCGTCGGTGAAGTCCTCGGCGCCCAAGGGGGCAGCCTTCGCGCACTTGACACAGGCCCCGCAGATACGGAACGTGATAAAAAGTCTGTCCTCTTCGCTTGTCGGCCACCCTTGACTAATGCTCCTCCACCTCCCCAAAGCTATGTCCTTGCCACCGAGTTGCATTCACACCTTGACGATCTCTCGGGGTCCCTCACCCAGATGATCGACTCCGTTAATGCCCTATCCCTCGCGCCCTCTGCCAGCGGGTCTTCTCATCCCAACGAGGACCCGATGATACAAATCTCGCAGATTCTGAGCAGCCATCTAGAAAGTCTGCAGTGGATTGATGGGGCCGTGCGCGAGGTCGAGGGCAAAGTAAGCGAGGTGGAGAAGAGAGTGCGCGACGTGGGCGTCAATGGCCACATACTCTCCAGCAGTACTACTCTCCAACGAGGCTTCGACTTGTCTCGATAGTCGTGCACCAAATCACCGTTTGAAGAGACTGGCCCACAGTACCACGCCGGTGTATCGTCGAGTTATTTGCTGACCTTGTGTCGTCGTGATTGTCGAGCCGTAGCTCGTATTCGCCACTTCGTGTAGACCTACCGGGCTGAAAACTTCCCCGTCTGATGTTCACGACTACCATGTCCTTTGCTGATGTCGTTTAGTGCGCTCTTACATTTACTCCGCACTTGGAACCTCGCCTCGTTCCTCAGACAACTGTGGTGACCCGACAAGTCAGATCCCAACATAGCGGAGGCGTAGCACGTGTGCGGGACGTGGAGGAGAGTAGCGCCAAGGGCTGGCGGGTGGGATACGTTCGCCTGATCTGCTTGCAAACGTGACGACTCGCATCGATCCGTCGGTTCCCGGATACTACGTGGACCCCGGGTGACATCGAGCCAGTAGTTCAACGAAGAGCCGATGCCAGTGTTTTGTTTGGGTTCAGAGGGCGTTGTCGTAGTTGGCGTACACCGCTAGCGATTGAAATGAATCTTCGCTGGGACACGAGTTCGGTTACCCTAAGACACTCGGCTCCGGCGGTGACCACTGGCACGACGCTAGACTGGTCATGTCCAATTCCTTGCCATCCCCGCCAAGACATGCGCAGCCAACAATACACCAGGAAAAGACGGCGCCGGAACACGCAAGCACATTCTTTCAATGGAGCCGCACAGTGACTGCTTGGTTTCCGAATGTCTCGCAGTTCATAACGCGTTCCGAGGTCGACATGCTGCTGCTTTCCACCGCTGTCAAGCTCCTCCTCCTCCCCTCCTAGTGAGTTCAGGCCTCGCACGTTCACACACCGATCCTGACGCATGGTGCAGTCGTTCCACAGATTTTGAGGTGCACCGCAACTGGCTTGCAATAACCAACTCCCTCCCCATTTCACAATGGTACTATGATGTACGCCGTTAGCGCAGTGATAACTATAGTTCCCAAGTGACCAGTCCCGCAGACCACGTCACAGTGGAGTGCGACTCTTCTTGACTTGTGCTCGCGAAATCATTGATTCACACCCTACAGCACTCGACTATCCTCCATTCTTTGCTTATTTTGAAAAGCTCATGTCCATCCCTGCGTCATTCATTGATCCAAAGATAACAAATCTCTATAACTTAAACTACGACGCATGGACCGTTGTCGCATACCAGCGAAGCACTGTGATGTTAACTGAAATCGTCCTTGGAATAGCGTCACTAAGGTCTGTGTTCCAGAACCCCAGGTTAATAAGATTGTCAAGTCCGAACTTGGTGGTTTAGGTTCATTCGTGGAGCTGTGGATCCTTCACGGCAGCGTATCCTCTCTGCTTCCCTCTTTTTTCATCCAGGTTTCCTCATCATCGATCATATTCACTTTCAATACAATGGCTTCATGTTTGGAATTTTACTTTGCTCCATTCTCATGGCGCGTGAGGTAACAAGCCTCCTCTTAGCGATGTGCACGCTCACATTTGTCTCTTGTACAGGGCAGAAAGTTGGCAAGCGGCATACTCTTTGCTGTGCTCCTCAACTTCAAGCACATCTACATGTATCTTGCAGTGCGTCTCCAGCCCCACCTTTGTTCACTCACTCATTCATTCGTTTTCGTCCGTTTCGCTAACGATCGGATAGCCTGCTTACTTTATCTATCTCTTGCGTTCACACTGTATGTCCCCCTCTGGCGAGATTCTCCCTACGAAGTTCATCTCGCTGGCGAACGCCGTGATACTGGTGTTCGGAGTCTCGCTCGGACCGTTCCTCCTGATGGGACAGTTGCCGCAACTTGCATCTCGTCTTTTCCCTTTCACCCGCGGTCTAAATCATGCTTACTGGGCGCCAAATGCATGGGCTTTGGTGACAGCGACGGATCGCCTCCTTCTTCAACGTATGCCTTTACATGTCTTCCCTTACTGATGTTTTAGCGCTGATCTCGTGCGTCCAAGTGACTAGGCAATTTGGCATGGATTTTGTAGTAAACCAGGAAGGGGTGGTATCTACGTCACGCGGACTCGTTGGTGACACCATCTTTGCCGTCCTTCCTACTGTCAAGCCAATACATGCCTTCGTGATCACGATCGTGTTTCAAGTGGTAGGCCGCTCGGTTGGTTAGGTATTTCAGCTGACATCTTCCAAAGATCTTTCTCGTCAAATTGTGGAAGGTATCAAGCTACAGGTCCTTCTTAACTGCCCTCACATTGTGCGGTTACACCTCGTACATGTTTGGTTGGCATGTCCATGAAAAAGCCATTCTCCTTGTCCTCGTTCCCCTCAGGTAATATCACTTGATCCGATTGTTTTTGGGGCTTATTCAAGTTACCAGTCTGCTCGCAACGGAGGATTACGCCCATTTCAAGATTTACATGATAGCAAGCATTTCCGGAATATTTTCCCTCTTCCCTTTGCTATTCACAGCTAGCGGTAAGCCTTCTTAATGAAACGGTACCAAATGATCTTATCCCGGTACAGAAACGCTAGTCAAGATAGTCTACTCCCTGATCTGGGGCATCATGGTACTCCTGCCACTTTACAAACAAATTTACGAGTGAGCAAACTGACATTATTATACGTGAAATCTCTCTAAGCTTTGCCAGGTTCCCGACTACGCTACCTCGGGTTATACTGGAGCACCTAGAGAACGCATATTTACTGGGCTTTATTCCGTTATTGGGATTCATTACTGCCTTTCCATTGATTTTTCATGGAAATGCTCAGGTCGAGTTTCTTCCTTTGATGATGACAAGTGTGTATTGCGCATTTGGTCTAGTATGGGCATTCGTCCGACTGGGTATGGTATACCTCAGACAATAATCATGCGTATCTCACACAAGGACCCGTCGGCATATGAACTATATCTGTTAGTTTACCGCTTGGAAATGTGGACGACTGGTAGGTTGGTTAGTGCGGGGATGTCAACAGAATCACCTTGACTTGCCATCCTCATCTTCAAGGAGGTGTTCCAGGCCAACCTTCTGCCCTCTTGCGTGCTTTGCGCTGGATCCCCATACGATCGCGCTACCGGTATTCCAGTAAGATGATACGTGGAAAGCACTAACTCGAAACTTACTATTTCATCTGTTTCGCGATCTCCTTGTGGATAGCATTGCAAAAATCCTCGACCGTGCATCTTCCCCGACGCAGGACAACTGGAGCAGAATAATCCGGCGACTGCCCCCGAGGCTTGGTGTAAACACGGACGAGCTCCAATGCATCCCACATCTTTTCAATCAATTCGTCGACGTTCAGCCACTCCTTCGAAGAGATCGGTACACTATTTGGTATTTTATATCTAGAGTACAATGTCAGATGGTTCGTCAAACAACAATCGAGATGAGCCGCTTACAGGAGATCGAGTTCCTCGATCGAGATGGCGTCTATCTAGGGGGAGAGATGAGTTCAACAAAATCGAGTAGAAGGACTGGCTGACTTTGTTGAGAACCTATGGGTTCTAGGTCAACGTGAAGCTTCGGTCCATGTTCATGATATAAACTCACGTATAGGGCAGGTATGTAAACTCTGTTTACTCTATGAGTTGCTGTGAATCGGGTGGCGGTGAAAACTTGCCTGTTCCCTTCAATCACGTCCACCAGGTCATCCGAAGTACAATTTGGCTCGCGTATGGTGACGTCCGCGTTGCTGAGCTTATACTCACTAAGCACAGCTTTAATTTCATCATGATCGATGTTCGTGAGGGGCACCGTATTTGTGATTGCAATTCCGCCCTTGTCTTTTTTGCGAACTATGATCGCAGGAGGTTTCTTGTTGAGTCGGATGCCGAATCCCTCTAGTTCACTTTCGATGAGCTTTTTGTCACCAAGAGGTTTAAGAACATCGAGGACGATGAAGATGAGATTGCACGTCCGAGCAACTGCCAAAGGAGAAACAAATCCATCAGATCATCGCATGGTTGCTGTGCTTTATTTCATACCGGCGATTACTGGTGAGCGGGTTGCCAATCAGAAAGTGTCCCATATGCGCGTGGACGACTTACCCTGCCGTCCTCTGCCACGACCGTCATTTGCGCCCTCGATAATACCAGCTGAGGAGTACTGAATATTTGTTTGCGAAACGCATGAAGTACTCACGCAAATCCAGAATCTGTATTGGGGCACCATGTACTTCCAGGGTACCAGGGACGGTGGTAAGGGTGGTGAAATCGATTTCCGAGACCTCCGAGTGAGTTCCCGTGAGTTTGGACATGAGAGTAGACTTGAAAATAGGCTGTTAGCGTTAAAGCAAGTCTACGTAGGATGACTATTCCCACCTTTCCGACAGACGGGAAACCAACGAAGCCAACGGAAGCTACTCCCGTCCGAGCCACATCAAATCCGATGCCCCCCCCACCCCCACCACCTCCAGACGGGGCTATCAACTCTCGTCTGAGCTTGGCGAGCTTGGCCTTAAGCTGACCAAGGTGGTAGCTGGTGGCCTTGTTCTTTTGGGCTGAGTAATTGAACACGTTTGGCAAGTGGAGAGGTCAAGCATCGGTATACAAACATACTTCTGGCCTACAGGCTTGGGTGAACGAAGCCGTCGCCGGAAGATGTTGCTCAATATTACCATCTCATCTTCGACTTCCTTGTTAAAGTTGGCGTGGGTCAAGAAAGAGAGAACATACACAAAAGGGCAACGTACTTTGATTTTCTGCACGGTCGTCATTGATGCGTCTGGCGATCCAGCTGATAGAGGTATGTCAAAGCACAGCACCAAATTATGTAATCAAGGAACATCGTTACCCTTGCTACGGGAGACGTTGTGTCACTCGATTCGAAGCCTTTTGTCTGTCCTTTCTCCCTCCCCATCACGACGCTGCCTACGGCGCGCTCGCACTCCTCGGCAACCAGTCAGTTCTTTCTTTTTCCGTCCGCTCCTTTCAGCGCACCCAGTTCCACTCTGCACGCGACTGTGTCGAACACGCATACGATCTTTGCTCACCATACTCGACAACTCGCTCGCTGTCTCGATTGTTCCTCGATTGACTCCACCATCCCCACACAATGTGCTCTGGCCCTGCATGGAAACGAGAAATCGTTCCCGACCACAAGGTATCCCATAAAGTAGCTACCTTCGCGAACCATGAATGAAGGCATCCTTGTAGTTCGACTTTATCGACACAAGAGAATTCACTGACAATGGATTCTTCATGCGGTTACAGTGAGTTCGTAACACCTTACCGCGGTGGACCTTGGCAGGGGACTCCATACCCCTTCTGCCACATGAATCGACGTCTGACCCGACACATACTCAGGTACTTGTGGCTTTACATCATCATCCTCAAATCATTTCTCGTATATATCTCGGATATCTTTTCCGCAACCACAATGTTGACCACCTCGACGTGGTCAAATCAAATATTCAACGACTGTCAGCATCAAAGTGGTTGTTTCTATATCCCCTACAATATCGGGAAGTGGTTGTTTGTAGGGTGCATCATCTTTGGTTTCCTATTAGTGAGTCGCCCGCTCTTCACCCGCCTGGCACATGTTCATCTTTGCAGCTGGCGTATGAAGCTCGCAAATCGAAAAAGATAATAGCAAGTCGTGATATTTCATATGCCTTCACAAACGTGATGGCCAACCACTATTATTCACTCCGTATGCGACTACACGAGCGCCCCCGCTATTTGTGGCTCAGTGTACTCTGTTACAGGTTCATACGACCACTTCTGCTTCTTTGACCACATCAGCAATTCCAAGAAGAAGAAGGATGATTTCGCTTTCTTTGTCTTCTTTACATTCAAGAGCAAGTCATTTGCATCCTTGTTGCCGCATGAGTGCTGACATACCAGTGTAGGTTGGAAGCGGCTACTTTTGTCTGATGGTCCTCGACAGTCGATCAACGCCCTTACTCTCTACAGTATTTACCTCGCCAAGAAGAACAATGGGCCTTGGTACGACGTGTCGAAGTATTTCGCTGGAAACAGTCTCTCGACATCCGCCCTCACTGTTACGACGTTTTTCACGTTTGTCATCTTTTCCGGCTCGCTTTTGTTGTTAATTATCGCCGGGATCTGTTATGTTCCACTCCTTTGTTACATTCAAGGGAACCTGAAGGTAAACTTTAGTTAGTGTCCGAACTCGGCGGGTATTGATGAACTCCCAACCGTCCAGGAATATGTCTGCCACAAAGTTGATAAAGTGAGTCTTCAATTGTACGCAGCTTACTTGTAACTGAATGGTATTAGCGTATTGCCGAGGTCATCAAACGTCGTAACAAAGAGCGGCTAGCTAAGGCCGCTGCACTCGCCAAGAAGGAAGCTATGGGTGATTTCTCTCACCTCAAGAATAAGAAGGGTGAGATGATAGCTAAGCCCTTACCGCAACCTACTCTTCCAAACCTCTCTGTCGATGATGACGGTGCCGACGCCACTTCTACGATCAAACGAGGACCGTCCCCTAGTCCATATGTACAGGACTACCACTACGCCTCTGACACCAAGAGCGTGGCACCAAGCTATCACACAAATCCCGTGGGAGTTGACTACTCCGACTATCCTCATATGCCAGCGTACAGCGGGGTGTATTCTCACCAAACACCAGGAGCATATGTCCAATACAACCCTTCCACCGCTGCCTTTGATGATGAACCACCTCAGCGCTACATGTACGACGATGACTACAGCAGCCAAGTCAGCCTCTCTGCAGCAGCTGCCCCCATATCTGGCCGGCAAACGGGAGCGTACGGCTACCCAGGAGCTCCAGAGAACCACGTCGCAAACACGTACGACGTGTATCAAGGCAGGCAGGCGCCTGCGATGCGATCACCGAACGATGGTGCGGTGGGAGCTACTCGTGATGTGCAGGACTATCCGAGCCACTACGCACAGCCAGCATACGCCTATGACTACACATCTTACGGGGACCCATACCAGCAGTACCAAAGACACGCAGAGCAGGGTTCACGTGAGTACGGACAAGCTATGTAGCCTGTTGCCATCTAGAGGTAAATCGTTGTGCCCCGGTTTCTTTTCTCCTGTGTTTTATTTACTCGATTTGACGTCTTTGGGATGTGAGAAAATAAGCCATGGATCATTACATGGGTTGATTGATTGATCTGGTATAAATCAATTAGAAACACAAGATATTGCCTGCGAGCATAAGTGGTGCTTTTATCACTGCAGGAACCTGTGGCACTCGTCGCCCAGCTTCTCGCTTTCGTTTTAGCGTTTCTGGCCTCTGCTTGAGCACTAGCAGAGCAACTCTAGCCAGATGTCGCCATTGCCCTGCTGAGGGCCCATTCAAGTTCACCATCTATGTTTCGATTCCCCGGGGCATGCTGGCAAGCGGGGCATATTGACGAGCCAACAGGTCTGCGTCGAGGTCACACCAATATGCCTGCCGCACTCGGGAGAGGAAAGATCGAACTCACCCCTCCCACTGGTCGTCCTCGGTCCCACGCTGACTCTGTCTCCTGCCAAAAACTTCGATGCGCTCTCGTCGGGAACGTTCACTCACGACGATCGCCTGCACGTCGCTCGCTCTTTGGCGCAGCTTCTCACCCACTTAATCCCGCCCAAATATAAAACGAAGGCGACTTACATACGCCAATGAAAACTATATCCATCCTTGAATGACAGTACGGAAAGGGGACAGGTATGTAGAGATAATAAATACACCGTCCATGATTCAGTAGTGGACAACGCAAATGAAATAAACAGTGATCGTCTAGCGGAAAAGCTTCTCCCATATGATGATTGCGATGAGCAGGACGAGGAGAACGATGATGGCAGCAGTCACCACACGCTGCTGATACATACTGTTAGACAGTTAACACTGGCCAGCCACCGGGACAAGATGAAACTGAACTGACCGCCTGATCATTTTCCTCAGCGTCCCCGACGCGCGGTCTATAGCTGTGTCTGCAGTCCGCAGCTGGGAGAAAATTAGAAACATGGCCGGAAATCTGCCAGGTTGTAACCTACCGTATCCCTAGCGTTCTCGATTTGCTCTCGCTGAACACGAAGATTCACCAGAATTTGAGCGCCGTGGTCCTCAGTTTCGAGAGCAACCCGCTGCGATTCCTGCAGTCGTCTCGTACCGTCTTCCAGCACTGAGATACCGGCCAATAATCTCGTTCTGTCGCTTGTTTCACCATAAGGCTCATCCGAGGTTGGTGAGCTAGTTCTCCCAGGTAGCGCAAGCAGGTCTGCACGAGAAATTTGGGTATGCAGGTCCTTGGATATCTTTTTGAACCTAGTCATGTCCGCTTTCGCAGTTCTAAGGCGAGCCTGATACTGCGGCCGGAGGGACTGAGGTATCCCCTGGATTTCAATCTCCATTTGAGAGATCTGGGTATCCGTTAACTGGCGAGAAGTAAGAGGAGGAGAACACATGCCATTTCATCCGCCTCGTCCAATTCCATCTCTACTCGTCTGAGAGCCGCTCTTCTTTGTTCTGTTCGGGTACATTGAGGGGTTTCGACAGAGACCGTGCGCACTGACCTCACCTCCACGTTCGTCTTTGCCGTCTCCATCGAGCTTTGACCGTACGCCGTCAAGTATTTGACGAAAGTCTTGCTCATAGGTGTCAAAAAGCGCGGTCGGAGAGTTGTCCATGGTGGGACCAGCGAAAGCGTTGCTGCGGCGATGACGGACCCACCAAAAGAGGCAGTCAAGCAAGCCTCGTGCCAACATCCATGTCGTCGCGTACTCCGTCCGTCCTCCCATGACTGTCCCGACGCATTGTACCTTCGCTGACGAGGCTCGACTTCCAGGGTCTCTTTATACCTCGACCCGCAAATACGTGACTGGGTCCTCTTTCCAATCACCCTTGTCATGGTTGGTCGCTTCCCTAGCGCGCTGTTCACTCACCGTATCTTCTTGATTCCAAGATTCTCGTTGGCGTACTACGACATTATATCGTACTTCTACTGCAGTCGACGCCCAAGAAATTGTCCCGTGCCGCACTTCGTGAGCAGTATGTCCCTTTACCGCTTCTCGGCGAGGTTCGCTCAAAAAAATGCTGCTTACGTCCAGGCGTGCGCTCGCAAGGTCCCAAATACTCCGCGCTACCTCCGCAAAGTCGCCTATACCACCGTTATACTACAAGACGATATCACAGAACCTTTCCGAGGCGTTCAGGGCCGGTGCATATCTTAAAGACGGTCCACCCAAGGGCGACTCAGCCTTGTCCGCGTCGAACCCTTTCTCGGACCCGGCTGCCATGGATGGAATGATGGCTGGAATGAAAACTCAGGTGGTGATGATGGTCCCGCAAATGGTTATCATGGGCTGGATCAACTTTTTCTTCCAAGGGTTTGTTTTAAGTGTGTCACAGCTGGTCCGATGCTGCAAGCACTGAGATGTTTTTCTGCGATAGTCAAGCTGCCCTTTCCCCTGACGCTCGGGTTCAAGTCTATGCTTCAGCGTGGCATTGAAACACCTGATATGGACGTCCGGTGGGTGTCGTCGCTGTCATGGTATTTCCTCAACTTTTTCGGCCTGAATGGGTTATATCGGATCATCCTTGGGGGTGATAACTGTGCGTGCCTTCGTTCGTGCTTTCAAGTGCTAGTGCTGACATGCGCTGGGTAGCTGCTGACTCTGCGCGTGACATGGCGATGTCGCCATTCGTGCCGACGGGTGCTGCGCAGGCAGGGCAGCCACAGGATTATGCCAAACTGTTCAAGGCGGAACGGGACAATCTAGAGTTTGCGGAAGGGCTGTACAGCTGGGCAGGAGAGGATGTGGACGTCAAGATCCTTGGCAAGTATGGGAAGCTGGCACCGAGTAGGGCGTAGCACAGTACACTATGATAACATCTAGGAGCAACACAGGACTGAAGGTGTACAGAAATGCGTCCAAGTCCGACAAAGTGCCGATTAAGGGGAGATAGCATTACATGAGACCGCTTCGCGAGAGTTTAATGAGATAAGATGCGACGGAAGACGAATTCGCGCGTGATCTATACTAGACCATCATAGAGAGACAAGGCCTTGTATGGATTGGGTCACATGGT
>JBBPKP010000302.1:0-14414 GCA_038089335.1 Boletellus aff. obscurococcineus | reverse complement strand
TCGGTTGAGGGCACTGCAATAAGCTAAGATCCCTTCTACTTCATAAACCTCTTTGTTATTTTCAACAGTAGGTGGAGGTCAGAGGAAATTAGGTCCATGTTCATTGGTTTCCATGTAAGGATAGAGTAGAGAGGCATGGAAATTCAGGTGTATCTTCCAGGGGGCAGGGAGCCGTAATTTGTACATGAGTGGGGAAAGGACTTTTTCGATTTCAAAAGGGCCAAGGCATCATGGAGCCAGTTTCAGGAAGGTGTGGGTTATTTTTAGATTTGTGGCGTCAAGCCAGACTCTCATTCCTTCCTTCCAGGACAGGGGTTTACCATTCCTTTGCTGCTTCATTTCTAATTGGGCAATGCGATGTGCTGCTAGAGCATCATCTCTAGCCTTTTCGAGGAGGGAGAGGCATTCTGTAAGTGCAGGGATAAAGGTTTTCCCAATTGTGGGATAGACTCAGGGTTTGTAACCCATCATAAGAGAGAATAGAGACTTCTTGGTTATGGAATGGGTAAGGGCATTATGGGAGAACTCCGCCATCGGGAGAAGTTCCAGCCAAGAAGAAGGGTTAGCTTGGCAGAACATTTTTAGATAAGTCCCAACTTCTTGGTTGACACGCTCAGTTTCTCCATCAGTTTGAGGGTGGTAGGCAGTAGAGAGGGCAACATTGTAGTCTAAGAGTCAGGCAAGTTCCCTGGCAAAGGCAGAGGCACACTGTGAGCTCCAATCAGAAATTACTTTGTCATGTAGGCCAAATCTGGAAAAGATGTGGGAGAAAAATAGTTTTGCTACTTCGGCGGCATTGGTGTTTACATTTGTGGGAATGAGAACCACCCCCTTTGTCAGCCCATGGTCGACCACAACCAAGATAGCATCATGGGCTCCCACAGTGGGGAGACCAGACGTAAAGTCCATCAAGATCTGTTGAAAGGGATGGGTGGCACAGGAGGGGATAGGGGAAAGCCTGGGAGAGATCAGATGAGTGATGACTTTGTTCTGCTGACAAGCTGCACACCTGGCGACAAAATGTCATACGAACGTTGCCATTCCAGGCCACCAGTAATCCTGTCATAAAAGGGATAGGAGGCAGAAAGAACCAGCGTGACTGCCCACTGGGGATTTGTGGACTGATTTAGTCAAGGATTGGTGAGAGTCAGGGGGAATGTAGAGGCAGTCCTTGTAATACAGCAGGTTATCAGTATATTGCCAGTCCACAGGGGAGGAAAACAACCGTGAAGAGGAAGGGGAGGAAAGGTGATTGAGGGCGGAAGCCATGAAATCATCAGTCAGGGAAGAAGAGGCAATGCAATCTTGGAGTGCAAGGTCAATGGTCCTAACCATCGCCACTGGTGCAAGGAGGACCAGGTCTTGATTGTCCATGGATGTATCAGGGAGGTGGAGGCAAGATAGCACATCTGCCGGGCCCATCACCAAACCCGGGAGATGGTGGAAGATCAGATCAAAGTTCATGAGGAACAGCATCCAGCAGGATTGTCAGCAAGAAAGTTGGTGGGGGGATTTGAAGTAACTCAAATTCTTGTGGTCCATCAAGATTGTCACTAGGTGGGCCGTCCTGGTAAGGTGGTGGTGCCACTCTTCCAAGGCTCTAATCACAGCCAGTAATTTGTGGTTGTAGATGTTGTACTTGCATTCCTCAGGGGAGAAGGTCTTTGAGAAATAGACCCATGGGTGGAGGTTGCCATTGGAGTCTTTCTGCATCAGTACTGCTCCACAGGCCCCAAGGGAGGCATTGGTCATTACCCAAAATGGGGCAGAGTTGTCTGGTAATCGAAGCACTGGTTGTGACCTGAAGGCATCTCAAAGAAGTCTGAAATCTCTGTCACAAGAGTCCATCCAGACCCATGGAACTCCCTTGTGGGTCAGGGAGTTCAAAGGCAATGCAATGTCAGAAAATCCAGCAATGAACTTTTAATAAAAGTTACAGAACCCCAGGAAAGACTGGACATCCTTGACTGTTTGAGGGGTGGTCCACTCATCAATTGCAGATAGCTTTCCTGGGTCCAGGGTGATCTCACCCAGCTGTAAAATGATGCCAAGGAACTCCACCTCTTTGACTGAAAAGAAACACTTAGAGGGCTTGAGATAGAATTGGTGATCTGATAGGCATTGCAGCACTTTTCGGGTTTGTTCATCATGGGTAGATTGGTCCAACGAGTGAATAAGGAGGTCATCCATATAAATGATCAGCCATCCTTCTGCCATGTAATCCTGGAAAACATCATCCATGAGAGCTTGGAAGGTCAGGGGAGAGCCTGTCAGACCAAAAAACATCACTGTGGGTTCAAACAGGCCAAATGGGGTGATAAAAGCAGCCTTCTAGCGGTCAGCTGATTTGATCTGAACATTGTTATACCCCCACCAGATATCCATCTTGGTGAAAATAGAGGATCCACACACTTTGTCCACTAGTTCGGAGATTAACGGTAGGGGGTAAGCGTTTTTGACAGTGAAGGAATTGACATATTGATAGTCCTGGCAGGGGTGTAGAGAACCGTCCTTTTTCCCTACAAAAAAGAAGGGCACAGCCTGAGGAGATTTAGAGGGGACAATCTTTCTGGAAGCAAGGTGCTCCTTGACAAATTCTTTGCAGGTGAGGGTTTTCTTGGGATTCAGGGGATAGACCTTGGCAACTTTGGGGATGAAGAGCCAATCCATTCCAAGAATGACAGGGTCCTTTGCCACATTTATAACATAAAAGTTTCATCATTCCCATAGCTTTCCGCAAGTCATGACAAGGGGGACATAGTATCGGATGAGTCCAGCTTAATTCTGAGTTCTGTCCACGTTTTTGGCAATAAGAGGGGTTTGAAGTCGTCGAGGAGTCCATCCTCCGGACAGGAGGGTAGTGTTACGGAATGTGACACAGCCCCATACTATTACATAATTTTTCCCGATTTTTCCTCTATTTTTCCATTTTATTTCACATTTTTACTCCTTTACTACACTTTACTAGCGGCCTTCACTACCATTCATTCCTACAGTGATCATGTGACAGGTCACATGATACTTCCCACAGTCACATGATGTTTGTGCACTTTCCCACGAAGGACCCCCATTACATCATCATTTCAAATATGCTTTCTAACTCATCTTTATTTTCTGATGTCATTGGTCTAGACTGCTTATTAATCATCTAGACCCTTATCTATAACATCATAGGCCAGACCTATGACATCATTCCTTATCTATTTGTCATCATTACTAATTATTGCACCCTTATGGCGCCATATTGCACCATAACCCTATACCCAGACATTCTAGCCTTTTCCTTACCATATATGGATATATTATTACCATAAAGGGTATAGAAGGCTGTGTTGATACCTTTACATAGTAACTAGTTCCCAGGCTTGCCCTAAATAGGTACCAAATAGGGACAAACATGTAAAAGGTATATAAGGCCAATACAGCGACCAGAGACTCCAGTTGAGTTCTCTTGGTCTTCTCCCCCACAAACATTGGGGGCTATTGCCATAAGAGTAACCCTAACTCCCTGGCCTATTGGGTTAAGGTCTTGTAACCCATATAACCCTACTAACCTAACTGTTACATTTTCATCTCTTCCTCCTCCCGATCCGTCTCTCCCGCCCGTGTATTACCATTTGATGGACGCCCACCAAGGAGTCCTTATTCCTCCCCTCGTATACGGATGTCGAGGCCTGTCTGCTCCACAGTAGTGGGTCCATTGTTTCCCCTTTTGTGTCAGCCATTGTCTCCCTTATACGGACTACGCTTTCATCCTCCTAATCTGGAAGCCATTGTTCTCCCAGATCGTTTCCCCCGTTCTTCAAACCCATAAATACCCCTCGTAGCCATCATGTACTCCTTAGCTAGATCTACGTTTAAACACGTAACTCTTCTCACTCCGAGTGTGGTAGCGATGCTCGAGACCCCAGGATTTCTATCAGACTTCGTGTCGCTGCTGAAGGACACGCTCGACAGCAAGATCGTTTACGTCGACGTAACAAAAGATCTAGCTCATCCCGACGCCCCTGCTTCCCAGCAGAAGGGCCCCACCGGAAGACAACACGTCGTACGGACTACGACAGAAAGAGTCCTCTGACTCTGAAAGCTCCGAACGCTCAGCCCGCTCATCCCACTCCGAATACCTATCCCCGTCCCCGGCCCCTCCGCACAGGGAACGGCCCCCGATAAACCCCCGAAAGAGGAGAAGCCCCTCTATCTCTTTACCCGCTCTGCCTGTCCTCTCCATCACCCCTCCGCCTGTAGACACCCCTCGGAACGAACTCGAAACAAACCCTCTGTCCGAAATACCCACCCCTTTGACCGCCATACCCCTTGCGCTACCAGCACCATTCCCCCTGCCCGCCATTCAGGAACCAGACCCCCCTGAACACTCTGAGAGCGATTCGGAAATGGACCTCGTCGTCCCACCTGTATTTGAAGCACAACGGACTGAACTAAAGGCTGGGTTACCAAATGACTTCGATGGAGAACCTAAAACAGCCAACCGATGGATACTGGCGATGATCGCCTACTTCGAGATGAATGAAACGGTTTACAACTCAGATACTGAGAAAATCCTTACCTGTCTGAATAAGATGAACTCCGGCAGAGCCGCTGTCTTTGCGGAGACCTGGTACCCCAAAGTAACAGGGACAACTTTCGAACAGTTCAAGATGGCCTTCGAGGCGTCGTTCGTACCAGTCAAGCTGAAGGAGATTGCCCGGAATGAATTATATAACATAAAGCAAGGCGGACTACCCAGACCCTAAGGAACGAAACCCCTTAAGGAAATGCCTAGGAGATTTTGACAGGTATATCGCCGCATTCGAAATAGCGGCAGAACGCAGTGGCCTGGACACCGGTCACAACGAGATCCTGATCGACCTCTTACGAAAAGGGGTACACTTCAGACTGGCACAGATGATAATCACTATAAACCCCCAGCCGACCACTTGGAAGGCCTGGGTGACGCAAGCACGGAACTTCGAACAGAACGCCATCCGACTGGATCAGTTAAGGAACAGCAAAGGATATTATGTCCCTGGAGGATCCTCCACCCCTAAGCAGGACCCAAACGCTATGGACATTGATGCCGTCCGACTCTCTCCAGAACAGCGAACAGAATGTTTCTGAAAGAACCTCTGCTTTGTCTGCAAGAAACAAGGCTGTCGCTCTTCCAACCATCGAAAGGAGAAAGGGAAACCCCCTATCAGGGCCAGAACTACCCAGACCGATCCACTTGACAACTATGCCTCTACCTCCAAGTATTCCAGGGAGGAATTAGCCAAGGTACTGGACATCGCCCTCTCCCCCGGAGAAGACGAGCTGCAGAACGCTGCTGCAGAGGTCAGGAGAGTCATGGTGGAACAGGGTTTTGCTTGGGGAGAGAAGTAGTAACATCTTCTTCTCCCGAACGGATTGCCAGTGTAATTGTATCCAAAGACGACCCCAGATCAATGAGAATCTCCTTGACACTGTCTTACCCTGGCAAGAAAACCGTTACCACCTTAGCCCTCATTGACAGCGGAGCCACCAAAAGCTTCATCAACCGAATAACCCTAATGGCTGGAGGATGGACCCCTCATCGACTAAAAGTCCCATTAATTGCAAAGAATGTAGACGGCACGCAAAATCAGGCTGGACTAATCCGACACTTTGTCCCCCTGGTGGTCAGCTGTGGAGGAATTAAAGAGAGACAAAACTTCTACATCATAAATGCTGCCAAAGACCCCATCATTTTGGGAATTGACTGGCTCCAGGAACACAACCCGCGAATCAATTGGACAAAACGGGAGGTGTCCCTCTTGGAAGACCCTACCCCTCGTCAAAAACTCACTAACGACGACGACCACCCATACCTCCTTCGATATCTTCGGATGCACCATGACCATGACGGGGACCTCTCTGTCCGGAAGACCACCCTCTCTACCACCATTGCCCAGGCAGAAAAATGACTTGAGGAGCCCCTCCCCCCTGTTTGCAAAGGTTTCGAACATGTTTTTCACGAGCCCCCCACTGGAACTCTCCCGCCAGAAAGGAAATTTGATCACGAAATTGTTCTGACTGGCGCATTTGTACCCAAAGTGGCGAAAATATACCTGCTCAATCCTAAAGAAACTCTGGCATGTGAGGAATTCGTCAAGGAACACCTAGCCTCTGGAAAGATTGTCCGATCCAAATCTCCCCAAGCCGCCCCATTCTTCTTCGTAGCAAAGAAAGATGGGACCCTTCGCCCGTGTCAAGACTACAGATATGTAAACTCGTTCACTGTCAAAAACGCCTACCCACTACCCCTGATCTCCGAACTGGTCGACAGAGTAAAGGGATCGATGATCTTCACCAAGATGGACATCTGCTGGGGATACAACAACATTCGCATTAAACCTGAGGACCGATGGAAAGCTGCTTTCATCACCCCAATGGGCCTTTATGAACCCACGGTGATGTTCTTCGGCCTCTCGGGTTCCCCCCCAACGTTTCAGGTGCTAATGGATGACATATTCCGAGACTTTATCGCAGAAGGGTGGTTAATCATTTACATGGACAACATCCTCATCCACTCCACCTCCCAGATGGAACATGATGAACGAACGAGAAAAGTGCTACAACGACTATCAGACCACCAGTTTTATCTTAAACCATCAAAATGCTTCTTCTCTGTCAAAGAAGTAGAGTTCTTAGGAATCATCCTCCGCCCCAGAGAAATCGCTCTAGATCCGGGGAAGCTTAAAGCAATCGACGAATGGACCACCCCCCGATCCATAAAGGATGTCCGCTCCTTCTTAGGCTTTTGCAATTTTTATCGGAAGTTTATCCCCGGATTCTCTGACATTGCCTTACCCCTAAACTCCCTCACCAGAAAAGCAGCGCCATGGGACTGGACACCCGCCTGTGATAAAGCTTTCTCCACCCTACAGGACACTTTCCGGTCCAAACCCGTCCTCCGACTCCCAGATAATTCCGCACCTTTTTGGGTAATGACAGACGCCTCCTTGGGAGCCTGTGGAGCGGTGCTCATGCAGAAAGACACCAATGGCGACCTCCATCCATGCGCCTACTTTTCAAAAACATTCTCGCCGGAGGAACGCAACTATGACATCTATGACTGAGAACTCCTTGTGGTCATCCATGCATTGGAGGAGTGGTGACATCATCTCACCGGCACCGCTCACCCTGTCACCATCTACATGGACCATAAGAATCTCAGTTATTTCAAGTCACCGCACCAATTGTCTCGCAGACAATCCCGATGGATGCTCTTTTTGATGGATTTTGATCTAATCTTCCATCATCTCCCAGGGTCGGCGATGGGACTGGCCAATGCGTTATCATGACTCCACCTCCCGGATACCTCCTCTGATAATCAAGATCTTGTCCTTCTCACCCCTATGGCTATGGTGCAAACTATCGACCTGGCCTTGAAAGAGCAAATTGCCTCCTCCTCCCGCATTGATGACTTTGTAGCCTCCGCCCTAAACAACCTGTCCACCCTCTCTACCTCACGACTATTCGCTCAGGCACAGGATTGGCGATACACCAACGACCTCCTCTACTTCCAAAACCGGCTGTATGTCCCTCCCGACTCCCGACCCCAACTCGTCACCGCGGTCCATGAATCCACCGCCGGAGGACACGCCAGATATTTCCAGCTATTATCCCTATTACGACAGGACTACTGGTGGCCGGGCATGGCTGCGTTTACCAGAAATTTCATAAAGGGCTGTGCTGTATGTCAGCAAAACAAAGTAATCACCCACCCGACTGCACCAGGTCTTTCTCCTATCCCCTCCGACACCACCTGTCCCTTCCAACAGATCTTGATGGACTTTACGACCGGACTCCCCACAGTTAGCGGCTTCAATGCTATTCTGGTTGTGGTCGACCATAGGCTCACAAAGGGGGTAATCCTTATCCCAACTAACGTAAACGCCGACGCCGCCGAAACCACGAAATTATTTTTCTCCCACGTCTTTCCCAGATTTGGCCTTCACGACAAACTCATCTCCAACTGAGGACCCCAATTTGCCTCCACGTTCGCCAGGGAACTTGCCAGGCTGCTAGACTACAACGTTGCCCTTTCCACTGCCTACCACCTGTAAACTGACGGAGAAACGGAACGAGTAAACCAGGAAGTCACCACATATTTGAAAATGTTCTGCCAAGCCAATCCGACTTCGTGGCCTGACCTCTTACCGATGGCGGAGTTCTCACATAATGCCCTCACTCATTCTGTAACTAAGAAATCCCCGTTTTCTCTCATGATGGGCTATAAACCCCGGGCCTATCCCCCAATTGGAAAGACTTTTATCCCCACCCTGACGGAATGGCTAGCCATTCTTGACAATGCGAGAAAAGATGCCGTAGCCGCACACCGCCTCGCCCAACAAGAAATGGCACAACGAAAAAGAGGGAAACCGCCGACATGGAAAGCAGGAACCAGAGTCTGGCTAGATGCCTCAAATCTGAAGCTAACCCATTCCTTCCCTAAACTCGCTCCCCGACGACTTGGCCCTTTCGAAATCGAAAAGGTCCTCTCTCCCCTCATGTATTGATTACGTCTCCCTCCTTCTTGGAAAATCCACCCGAATTTCCATGCCTCCCTACTCTATCCTTATATGGAAACTGATGAACACGGCCCTAACTTCCTCCGACCACCCCCTGATGTGGTAAACGACGAAGAAGTCTACGAAGTCGAAGGCATCTTAGCTCATCGAGGGTCCCCCACCCGACGCAAATACCTCATTAAATGGCAGGGATATCCTTCCTCCGAAAATACGTGGGAACCGGAACGGAACTTAACCGGCTCCTTGGCCCTTTTACGACTATATAAATCCTCTCAACTGCAGCATTTCCCCATCCGTCGAACCACCGTCGACACCCATCACCCCACACCACCCGTCCAACTACCTGCACACTATGCCCTCCACCACCATCACCATCACTGCCCCCGCCCTTATCATCCTCATCGTAACGCTAGGGACCATTTACCTAGCGTATCACTTAGTGGGGCAGTTCATGGAGAGGCATGTAATAAGGGTAGTTTACAGTGTGACGGAGAGGACGGCAGGGACGGTGGAGATAACCCGGTTTCAAGACAGGCACGAGAACCGTGTCACGACAACCGGAGGAGAGCGCTCGAAGGCCTGGTGCTGGGAGATCAACCTCTCCCCGAACAGGCCATGGGAACACAACAACTACATCAATCCCATCCCAGCCCAGGCTGGAGGAGATGGGTGGCCGGATCAGAATTGGAAGGGAAATTCAATGCTGTGTTGTCCCTTTTAAAACGAGAGATAAGCCCCACTCCCCAAAAATGGACTTCCCCACCGTCACCGAAACCATCGTCTACCACTTCGAACTTGCCCCCAGACTACACAGCTGGAGCACCAACCCCCGGAAACACGACACTGAGACGTACGCCATCCCTAAAGGCACCCACGATGTCACTGGGTACCCAGCTCACCTTGAGCAATTCTGGGAAAGGATCGAGCTTGACCGAGAGTGTGCCGCCGAAGCAGCTGCGAAATGCCTCCCCAGTACTGGAGCAGAGAACGCTGGAATAGGCGAACCCCTCTCCCCATCTCATTAATGTCCTGATGAACTGGACCCAGACCCTATCCCCTGCCTCAAGTGCTCTTCCCCCGCTCACCCCCACATCGCCTGTCCTGAGTATGCCTGTCCTAACTGTCAACTCCCCCACCCCATGCACCCGCAACGCGAGTGCCCAGAACTGGTCTGCCCTAATTGCTATGGGTGGGGACATACCCGAAGGAACTGCACCTTCCCTTGGCACTACTCTCCTCCCCATCCCGGACCATTCTGCGACAGATGCTACTTACCAGGGCATACTGGAGTCCAATGCACTCGGCGGCTTTTTGTGGCACCCAGACCCTCCCCTCTTCGCCGACAACAAACTCCTAACTCCCCCACCGACGACTCCTCTCAACTCACTCCAACACCCCCGCCCTCGCCCGTGGCGGGCCCTTCCCGCGTGGATAACACACCCTCTTCCCCCAGACACTCCCCCGCCTGCCCCCCTTTTGTTGATGAATGAATGGCCTTGGGAGCTTGAATCGGTGTTTCAAGTCTGGCAGGGGGGTAATGTTACATTTTCATCTCTTCCTCCTCCCGATCCGTCTCTCCCGCCCGTGTATTACCATTCGGTGGACGCCCACCAAGGACTCCTTATTCCTCCCCTCGTATATGGACGTCGAGGCCCGTCTGCTCCACAGTAGTGGGTCCATTGTTTCCCCTTTCATGTCAGCCATTGTCTCCCTTATACAGACTATGCTTTCATCCTCCTAATCTGGAAGCCATTGTTCTCCCAGATCGTTTCCCCCGTTCTTCGAACCCATAAATACCCCTTGTAGCCATCATGTACTCCTTAGCTAGATCTACATTTAAACACGTAACTCTTCTCACTCCGAGTGTGGTAGCGACACTCGAGACCCTGTTACGATTCTCTCTTTTCTCTTCTGTCTTCCCTTCATCGTATTCACCCTTATCCGGCAATGCCCTTGACCCTTCCATTTAGTCATTGCCTCTTACTCGGCATGCGCTGCCGTCGCATAGGTACTCATAGCTTCTCTGTCAGCATGCGCTGCCCTCGCATAGCTCGTCATAGCTTAGTAGTCATCTTTCACAGCTTCGCATAGCTTTTTCCCTTTTTCTCTTTTCCTCAGGCTGCGCTTTCGCTTAGTCATACAGTAGCTCCTCCGGTATATAAACCCAGACCTCGCTCCTGTATTCCTTAGCTTAGTTCTCCCTGACAATACCCATTGTCTTCACTCCTCCCCGCTCTAAGCCACCCTCAGTCCCACTCCCTCCTCCAAGGGAGTCTTCTCTGTCGACGCTTGCCGTCCTTCCACCCCTTGTTCCCAAGGGGAGTACCTCAGTCGCTTGACCTTATCAAAGGTCCCTCTCTAGTCTCTAGTCTGCTTAGTCCACCTCAGGGCTACACTCGTCCTTACCCAGGCCAAGTGTAACAGACCCCAGGATTTCTATCAGACTTCGTGTCGCTGCTGAAGGACACGCTCGACAGCGAGATCGTTTACGTCGACGTAACAGATGGCTTATCGCTTGCCAACTCTCACACTGCTTTTGCTTTCAACACTGCCTTGCAGATGTCCTTGTCTTTTGCATTGAAAATATTGTGAGTTTCATCTGCTGGGTTCAGCAGCTCTTGTATACTCATTCAATTTAAGTGCTGGAGTACTCCAGTTGCCTCTGAATCATCTAGTGCCTTGTGGACTACCTTCTCAGCTTGTGCAGCCAGGTCCACCTCACCTGAGTTGCTTGGTTCAATGGTGTGTATTAATAATGAAAATAGAACTAACAAACAAACAGGGTTTACTAGAGCTAACAAAGGAAGAATTCTGGCTTTCTTCCAGCAGTTTCTGATGGTTGCTGCATCAACTGCCTTCCATACATCTGCAGCAATATGCATAGCTTCAAGTTAATTGATATCATAGATTTCTGATGGAGTGATGCCAGCATTGTAACAATTGACTGCATGCTGGATAAATCATGCACAGTAGTTTGCCTTGAAGTAATGAATGATATCTTGGTTATTTGGCTACACATGAGCAGTGAGGTTGGGCTCAAAGTTGATAACACATATGTTAGTAAGCATCTCCAGAATAACATGTCCAGAGAAGTTATCCTGAAAAAGTAGAATTTTCTGCCCCTCAGTTCTAAGTTTCTGGTCCCAATCAAGTAGCCATTCCTGGTATAAGGTAGCCATCATCCAGGCCTTCACTCCAATACTGGAAGCCATGCTAGATACCACTTTTGTTCTTGAATGCCCATAATTTCTGTGCTTTGCCAATAATTAATAGTGGTAGTTTCTGAGAGCCATCTGCATTTGCAGTGAATAGATATATGAGCCACACTTTCTTCCCCTTTACACCCACAACTTACTTATTGACAAGGCCATGATTAGGAGACATTCTAATAGAAACTTATATTGAGTTTATCTTGTTAATATTTAAAGCTGGTGAAAATGTATATATAATTGAAGTATGTTTCACCTCCATTAAATATATTATGCAATGTATAGCCTATATTATGAATCAAGTGCTGAATATGTAGCTGTTCATTTTCAATCATGTTCAGAGATGCTGAAGAGCCTTTACTATGCCATTTCATATTCTTTAAGCTATTACATGTTTTAAAGCTAGTTAACCATCTTTCACTCAAGTTGAGCTGTTCATTATCAGATACACCCACAAGGTTTACAAAGGTGTTCCATTTCTAGCAGAGAACATTGCCAGTTAAGAGTAGCTTTTTAGCCATTACCTTTAACACCCAAAGCTCTAGTATTTCTATAACTTCTGGATGCTGTGTTTAACATGTATATTTTGCAGCACAAATGGCACTATCCTGGCTTTTCTTATACTCTTCCCACCAGCATGCCTCCTCCTTTACCCATGCTGAGATTAGTGGCTACTTTATTTTGAGGTTTGGATAAATTTCATTAAAATGTTTTGCTATCTTTCTCTGATTCTAACTATTAGCATTATGCCAGTCTAGGATCTCAATTTGTTGTGCTAGCTTCGCATTCTTCTTCTTTAGGGGGTGGCTGTGCACATTAGAATGTTGACTAGCCTAAACCTGAGTATACCAAGCTGTGTCTGCAGTGATTGGACCTGTGAGTAACAAAATTAACATCTATTAACCTTAGAGATAAATAGAAGCTAGTCTTCAAGCCTTATGTTTTCACTTTTCAGATGGAATATTAACTCTACCACCTTCTAAAAGTTTTTGTAACTTATCTACAATTGCCTTCTCCTGTGAGTTCAACCTACTAATTCCCTGAAACAACCCAACTATAGCCTATGTCTGGACGCGTATAGCAGTCCAGCGACTGGGCTTATGAAGGGGCGGTAGACTAGAGGTAAGAGTGAAGAGCTAGCGAGGCTAAGCCCTGATGATGATGGTAGAGGTTCAAGAGACTGAACTGGAGTTTCAGCTCAGTCGCTTGGGTTTATATACTATTCTACTGTTTGTACATGTTTGGTAGCGACTGTGCCAGTGAGGGAGAGGCGGCCTTATTGGGCGTATTGTAAGAGTTCGTGTGAGTCGTATCGTACGAGTCACCTGCTGCACAAGGCTGTGTGGGCTGTGCATCAGTGGCTAAAACATGATGGTGGCAGTGGCACAGCCTTGCACAGCGCGGAGATGAAGGGGGCTATGGTACAGCCTTGCATAGGGCGGAAATGAAAGGGCTGTGCGTGGCAACAGTGGCTGCGCTGTGGAAATGGAAATCTGAAGGCGAAGGCGGTGCTAGCCCTGGTAATGTAGGTATCGTAAAGGGGTTTCCCTGCCAAGGGTTAGCTAAGGGTTAGCAGGTGAAACGTACTATGGTTAGGTTGTCCGTGGTTAAGTCTAGGTTGCGGAAAATGGTCCGTAACACCACCCCCTCTCTATGCGTCAGACTCAGGATGACGATGGGGTAGTGCACACCAGATGGGGTCTTCAGGGTATGGGTTGAATAGGCAGGGGGTGGGGAGGAAGGCGTGACGTAATTTGAGACATGGGTTTCGTTCGTGGAATTCATCTAGCGCTTCCCCGGCGTTAGTGAGGTTTCATTTGGGTTCCCACATATGCTCCGATTCATCGTAACCGGTCCAGTGCACGAGGTACTCCCATCCTTTCCCTTTTGAGCAGGCATCGACGATGTAATCCACCTCATACTCCTCTTTGCGGTCTTCTGTGACGTGGACTGGTCCAGGGTCTCTGACTGGTTGTCCCTCGAGGCGTTCCTTATACAGCTTTATGCGTGAGATGTTCACTACCGGGTGAATTCGTATGTCCATCGGTAGGTGGAGTTCCACCACGTTTGGTCCCTTCATTCCTTTTACCGTGAATGGCCCGAGCCACTTTTCCAAGAGTTTGCGTGATTCGCGGGTGACGCGGAGGTTGTCGGTGGCGAGTAGTACGAGATCGCCGGGTTTGTACGTCGGTGCAAGGGTGCGCGAGTTCTCCGCGGTCCTTTTCATTTTCTCGGCAGTGGCTTCGAGGTTTACCCGGGTCTCCTGCAGCGTGGCTTCTATTCTGGATGCTAGCTCGTCCGCTGCGGGGACTTTAGAGGTTCTGGGTTCTGTTCCGATTCGGGGGTTGTAGGTTCGTGTGATTTGGAAGGGGGAGCATTTCGTTGTTGAGGAGGTGTGGTTGTTGTGCGCGAATTGCACGATTGGGAGCCAGTCGGACCAGTCCGTTTGTCGTTCGCAGCAGAAGGTGCGGAGGTATTGGAGGAGATCGTGGTTCATTCGTTCTGTCTGTCCGTCGGTCTGCGGGTGATGCGCTGTGGATAATTTGGGGGTGATCTGGAGTCGGGTGCACAGATCCCTCATGACCTATGATGCAAACTGTGGGCCGCGGTCGGAGACCATGGTGCGGGGGGTACCGTGAGCTTTCCATATATGGTGGAG
>JBBPKP010000300.1:0-14453 GCA_038089335.1 Boletellus aff. obscurococcineus | reverse complement strand
CCCCCGGACACTCCCCCACCCGACCCCCTTTTGTTGATGAATGAATGGCCTTGGGAGCTTGAATCGGTGTTTCAAGCCTGGCAGGGGGGTAATGTTACGTTTAGCAACGTAACTCTTCTCACTCCGAGTGTGTTGGCATCGCTCGAGACCCCGGACCTCTATCAGACTTCGTGTCACTGCTAAAGGACACGCTCGACAGCGAGATCGTTTACGTCGACGTAACAAGAGCTAGCAAGGCTAAGCCCTGATGATGATGGTAAAGGTCCAAGAGACTGAACTGGGTTTCCAGCTCAGTCGCCCAGGTTTATATACTACTCTACTGCTTGTACATGTTTGGTAGCAACGGTGCTAGAAAGTGAGAGGCGGCCTAATTAGGCGTATCGTAAGAATCCATGTGAGTTGTATTGTGCGAGTCACCTGCTGCGCAAGGCTGTGCGGGCTGTGCATCAGTGGCTGAAATGTGATGGGGCAGTGGCACAGCCTTGCACAGGGCGGGGATGAAAGGGGCTATGGTACAGCCTTGCACAGCGCGGAGATGAAAGGGGCTGTGCATGGCAATGGTGGCTGCACTGTGGAAATGGAAGTCTGAAGGTGAAGGCGGCGCTAGCCCTGGTGACGTACTTGTATCGTAAAGGGGTTTCCCTGCTGAGGGTTAGCTAAGTTTTAGCAGGTGAAACGTACTATGGTTGGGTTGTCCGTGGTTAAGTCTAGGTTGCGAGAAATGGTCCGTAACACCCACTGCCATTCTCCCTGTTCCCCCTCTCTCCCACCCCTCAACTAGTGGCGTCGAGGGAAGCCCTTCGCGGAGTGGCCTGACTGAACCAGGACATCAAGGAACAGTGGACAGCCCTGTCATGATTTCCCCTGAACAGTGCTGCTCCTCTTTCCTAGAATCATACTTCAACATACGATGGTCTCCTCAACCCATGGCCGAACCCGTGGTCGTCTCACCTTCCACTTACCACCTCCCCTCACACCTGCAAGAGCTCATCATCAACCCTCAACAAGCCACATGGCAGGACGTCCTTAACTTCGACAACGAGTATCCCATGAGGCAGCCGCCTTCCTCTTCTACCTCCAATGACATCACCAACCCACCTGCCCATTAAGCCAATACCCTTTGCCCTGTCTTACTCATTCACCTTCCTCTGATAGTATTGCCCTATGCCCTCGCCTTCCAAACGGACTTGCCTTTCCTCCTCGTTAGCTTCTCCTTATAGCTAGCTCGTTTTCCCCAGACACATAAATACCTTCGAGCTCTGTACTTGTCTCCTAGTTAGATCTATGCTTAACATGCCTAGAGTTTGACTCACTCGCTGCTGCAGTCGTTCACTCAGCAAGACCGGATCTCTACGAGACATCACTTCACTCTTGAGGAAGTGCTCGACAGTTGGACTTTACGCATAGCGTAACAAGCCCCCTCTCCCTCTCTAACAATGGGAGCGACACCCCCGATACCCCCGCCCTTAACTGATTCAGAGAATCTTTCAACATACGTTGGAGCCCACAACCTATGAATGATGTTATGCTACGCGTAAAGTCCAACTGTTGAGCGCTTCCTCAGGAGCAAAGCAACGTCTCGTAGAAATCCCGATCTCACTGAGTAGACAACTGCAGCAGCGAAGGAGTTAAACTCTAGGCGTGTTGAGCATAGATCTAACTAGGGAACAAGTACATGACTCAAGGGTATTTATGGGCTTAGGGGAAAACGAGCTAGCTGTAAAGAGAAGCTAACTAATGGAGAAGGCGAGTCCTTTGAGGAAGGTAAGGGCATGGGGTAGTACTACACAGGGAAGGCAGCTGATCAAGATAGGGCGAAGGGTTGAGGGAAAACAGAAGGCGAGTGACGAGAAAGAAGGAGCTCTAGTCAGAAGGTGGTTGCCTCGTGGGGTACTCGTGGTCAAAGTCCAGGATGTCTTGCCAAGTGGCATGTTCCGGATCATCAACCATATCCCGGAGATGAGAGGGAAGGTGGTAATAGGGAGGTGAAGTGGCAAGGGGAATGTCCATGGGTTAGGGGGTCCATCGGACATGGAAATACGTTTCTAAGAAGGAGGAATGCAGCTCATCCCGCGGGGTCATTGGAATTGTATCAAACGAGCCCTCTGATCCATCCCCTTCCCATTACCATCTCCCCTCTTCTCTCCGAGATTTGGTCACTGACCCCAAACACACTACGTGGCAGGACGTCCTGGACTTTGACCACGAATACCCCGCGAGGCAACCACCTTCCTTGTAAAGCCTTTTGTCTCTGTCATTCGCCTTCCCCTTCTTTGTCTCACCTTACTCACTCGCCTTCCATCCAAGGAACTACCCTCTGCCCTTGCCTTCCCCTACAGACTCGCCTTCTCCATTAGTTAGCTTCTCTTTATAGCTAGCTCATTTTCCCCAACCACATAAATACCCTCGAGTCGTGTACTTGTCCCCTAGTTAGATATATGCTTAACACACCTAAGAACTCAGCTCATTCACTGCTGCAGTCGTTCACTCAGCAAGATCGGATTTCTATGAGACATCACTTCGCTCTTAAGGAAGTGCTCAACAGTTGGATTTTACACATAGCATAACAGTCCTTAATCAATGGGCTCCCCTGGTTGCCCCTCCCCTACCCCTCATATCCCTGCCTCTCTTCCTCCCTTCCACAAATGGGCCGACTACAAGCTGTCCCCTTCTTGGCACGACATTCTCAACTTTGACCACAAGTACCCAGTAAGGTGTCCACCTTCCCAATAAGTCCCTACACCTTACTCAGATGCCTTCCCTCTTCAGATACCCTCTGCCCAGTCTTACTCAGTGGCCTTCCATTCTATGCTACCCCTTATCAATAGCCTTCATCTTTTGGACTCACCTACCTGTTCTGCTAGTTTCTCTTATAGCTAGTTCATTTCCCCCAATCACATAAATACCCTCGAGTCACATACTTGTTCCCTAGTTAGATCTATGCTTCAACACACCTAGAGTTTAACCAACAAGCCGCCAACCATTTATCAGTGAGACCCCTCCGATTCCTACAAGACCTCACTTCGCTCCTGAGGAAGTGCTCAATAGTTAGACTTTACGTGTAGCATAACAAACAGATTATGGATGCATAGTCAAATGACAAACAGTATTGTATTTTCAAGAGAGAGAAAGAATGTCAGAGGGCATGCATGCACCAGGCAATGCTTGTTAAGTGAGCCTGCGGAAGATGGAACATATCCGCAGTGAGCACATGGAATGGAAAGATAACGGATCTATGGAGCGGAGTATAGAAAAGTGGAGTTCAACTCCAGAGTCTAGGGGTTGCAGATCGCTAAGGCAATGCTGGGATTGCGTGAGTGTGGGTGGAGTTGTCTGGAGTTGGACAGGAGTTGCAGGATATAACACCATCTCCCACTCTCCTTGGCTCATAACCTCCACATCCCCGCCAATGTTCCTACTCCTCCTCCTTTTGCTGAATTCTAAGAGACCAATCCTCATTGGTCTGAGATCATTGACTTTGCCACTCACTATCCTGATTATCAAGCGCCGCCTTTCTAATACTTCCAATAATGCCTTATACCCCTGATTTCATTTCTCCCTTCTATTCTTAACCCAACCACCTTCCTAGTGTGCTTTTCTTTTGATCTTTGCCTTCCAAATGGACACCACCTTCTCCTTCCATAGCCCACATCACTTGGTCTGTGCATTTCCCCATTTCACATAAATACCTTGCACTATGTACTGGTACCCTAGTTAGATCTACACTTAACATGTGTCTTGTCTTGCTTACTCTGCTGTGACTTGTGATGATCAGCAAGACCTGGGAACTATTACGAAATGAATATTATATTCTTTTTCTCCACATTTTTTCCATCCTAACAGTACCACTTTTATTTACTTTCCCATGGTCACATGACAGGTCACATGACTTTCCCATGCCTAATGTAACTTTTCCATGAAGGACCCCTATGACATCATCCTCTCACATTTCACTTTGCACCTATTTACATTTTCTATCTTATCTAATCTCCAACCAATCACATTCACAGTAACTGTTGCAAACAGCAACATTGCCCTATACTAATACCTAATTTTTCACTTTTATCATTGTTACCACTAACTTATAAAGGTCACATGACAAGTCACATGACACATTATGTAATCACTTTTATATTTCACCCTTTCACCTCTTCACTATGTCACACCTTCACCCTTTCACATATTCACATCTAGAACATTCCATATCACAAGGCTAGACCTACTGCCTAGATGAACCTATTTCCTTATCTATGATGTCATAGTCTGGACCACTGACATCATCATTCTAGACTCTTATCTGTGATGACAGCAAGACATTACACCCTATACTTATGCTGTGCATACCTATGCAACAGGCACATCACACATGGTGATGCTTCTCTTCTCTTCCATTTCTCATTTATCTATTTACAGCATTCATCTATCTATAAAGGGTATAGAAGGCTATACAAGCACTGTAGGGCAGTACATGGCTGTGCCAGGCTGTCCCTTTCTATTACATTCTATTAACTTCTATTTCATATCTATTGCATAGCCATACCTTTACATAGGACATTGTTCCCACACCTGTTATGGTAGTGTACAAATAGGGACAAACATATAAAGCATATATAAAGGCTCAATGCAGCACCTCAAGAGCCTCAGTTGAGTTCTCTTGGAGGTTTCCCCCATCTACCGTCTCTGGTTAGCCACTAGAGGGGATGTTACAATTCCAACTACCCCCCGAGATGAGATGCATTCTTTTTTCCTAGAAACCTACTTCAACGTCCGATGGACCCCTCAGCCGATGGAAGGGTCCCCTGACGTCTCCCCTGCCCACTATCACCTCCTGTCCACCCTTAGAGAACTCGTCAACAATCCAGAAAGTGCTACATGGCAGGACGTCCTCAACTTCGACCATGAGTACCCCGCGAGGCAACCACCTTCCGCCTAAAGCTCTTCGCCTCCCCTTTCCATCTAACCTTTGACCCCGTCTCACTCAGCTGCCTTCCTTCTGTAGTATTACCCCATGCCCTCACCTTCCTCTTCGGACTCGCCTACTCCTTTAGTTAGCTTCTCTTTATGGCTAGCTCGTTTTCCCCAGACCCATAAATACCCTCGAGTCGCATACTTGTCCCCTAGTTAGATCTACGCTTAACACACCTAGAGTTTAACTCAACGCCACCGCAGTCGTTCTACTTGGCGAGACCAGATCTCTATAAGACTTCACTTTGCTTTTGAGGAAGTGCTCGACAGTTGGACTTTATGCATAGCATAACACTTGGTAGACAGGTATACATATGTAACATATGAAAGAGTAATAGCAAGTAACAATTGTGTACTTACTAAGCTAACATTGTTGAGATTCCTTTAGTAGACTATGGGGAGAGAAGGGAAATTTACTATAACCATTAAAGCCTATCTTATCAATAATACCTTGAAGGAGAATATAGTTGAGGTAGTTGCCAAGTAGGCAAGGGGGGATATCCTAGATGTGTAACACTCCTGCTTCTTTCAAGGAGCTGTCCCTCTGCCAAGTCTCTGGAGTTTCAACAACTTTTCTGTGTGTTGAACTCAACCCAGTAAGGCTTTATTTTAGTCAGACTCCACCCAGTACATGCATATGGGTTATTAGTATGAAATCCCTACCAGCTCAGGAAATGGGAATACATAAGCATGTGTTTTCATGGGGGTTATCTGGGATATGGGCTATTTCAGAGTCAACTGTACAGATCATCCCTTGCCAACCTGAATGTCCTTTTGGCATGTTGTGCACATGTGCCCATGCACCACTAGTGTACCTTGGTTGAAAGTAGTACTTGGCCACATCAGGTCATATCCGGCCATGGCACCGGTCATAACAAATTCTCATTGGGCGTCCGACGACCCTCGGCTCTATCCATATTGTCACCGTCACATTTTACACCGCCAGCGATTGAGTGGTGTAGGCTTATATGTTCAGCCAACTCACCCCTCACGACTGACAAATATTGGTGGCGGTGTGGGACAGCTTGTCAACAGCTCGACGAAGGCGCAAAGATTCTCTCACAAGGGACAGAAACGGCATTCCGAGGGTGGTGGACGGGACCGGCTCGTCTCGTGCGCATTCGACTCCAGTGCCCCGGCGTATGGGGAAGACCGACGAGGTCATACTACGTAGTAACCAGCGACGAGCCTATTACAATCACTGGCTGGAAATCGCGTCCTGGGCTCTTACGATGGGAAAGACCGAGCAGCCAATCGCACAGCCTACCCTCACGCTGTCCATACGATGCTCACGGGCTATGACGACGATAGCATCCGGTGACGCAATTATTGCAGCCTTGACAAAGGTGTCGAGAACACGGTTCTGTCAATGGGAAAGACTGAGCAGCCAATCGTACAGCCCACCTTTACACTGCCCATGCGATGCTCACGGGCTACGGCGACGGTGGCATCCAGTGACGCAATTATGGCTTGGCAAAGGTGTCGAGAACATTGTTCTTCGTTCACTCACGAAAGAGGTTGAACAGAGAAAATCGGGCATCGCAGCCTGTATAGCCAGAACTTCTTCCTACTTCGAAGAAGGGCGACGAGAAGTGGTAAATGTAACCGCCACTTCTTTCCCTCATATGGAGCGGCCAATGTTATGGACAATTGTGCCGAACCTTGAAACTCTGTTTCATGTTTTTTTTTTTTTTTAATTACTTGACAGTCTTCCTGAGACCCTACTCGGGCAGAGATCGCCATGTCTCACCTCTGAGATAGAATCGGCCTTGGCGGCGCGCCTAAATAAATACGGACCTACGTATACGCATTCGCCCCGCTCGAACCACCCCGCCTCGTCTCAGTCTTTCCCAAGCCCACTCCGAGATCATGTCCTCCGATTTACAATCCACAGTGGCGGCGGTACAGTTCGGCGACTACATATCCCGTGAGGACGGTCTCCTTGTGGGTAATCTGATCTCATGCGCATTACAGTCGTGATACCTGCGGCTGTCTTGTACGATTACGGTGAGCGACACGCGTTCATCACCTTTCCCGAACTGGCGTTGATGCTTGCCGTCAGCCATCACCTTTGGGCAAGAGGTTGCCGTTCCTTTTAGCCGTCTCCCTGATACAACGGGTTTTTCTGACAGTGTTCGCAGATCGACTGTGTTTGGGTTGGCAAGCTTGTTTGATGGATGCAACGCCCAGTTCTGATCGCAGGTCTGCAGAACAGGTCGTGGAGTGTTATCACCTTGGCATTCTTCCTGGTCCGTTCACAGTCCTCTTGATCCGGCCAACTCTGACCCGTTCACAAGGTTCGTTATCTGGGTCTTACTACTGCGGTGTAAGTGGCTCCAAGGTACACGCACAAAGAGCAAGGGTGAATAACTATCGGCATCCCATACAGGCTTGATGGAATATGCAAGTGTTAAGCCAGGATCCTAGTAGCACGAACTCACATACAGCGTTTCGAAAGACGGAAGTACTTTCATACCTGGACCCATTCTTGTACGTCTCGCAGTGCGTCCCTTGTCTGACAACACCGCTGAATGACCTTGAGCCCAGACGTGAGGCTCTTTGCATTCCCGTTATGTGCCCGATCCAATCAGCCGTACAGGTGTAAGCCGCACCCCTCAACCGCTTGACGCATAAAAACCCATTCACGCATCACAAGGCACGGTTCTCCTCCTTCTGGACGTCTGGGCATTTACAGTATTCCTTGCTACATCCCAATGTAAGTGGATGCTATCCCTTGACGTTTTCTGAGCAACACAGTTCATGGCCCCCTCAGTCGTGATGATCCTGCGCGTGTACGCAATGTACGATAAATCCAAGATCGTCCTAGGGGTGCTCCTAGTGTTTTACGCGTCCGAGGTTATCCTATTTTGTTATTCTGCGGCATACTACAACAACCCGAGCACGAACATGACGAGTGCGCGTCCACCGCGTTTACGGCGGATACCGATCTGACGGCTCCGCAGTGACCATCCCCCAAGTGCTGGACATGTCCTTCTGCAATCCGACGTACACCATCACGTCCAGGATCGGCGCGTACAAGTTTATTCCGCGGTTCATCCTCGCGGGCCTCTTGTTCATTCTCGCGGTCGCGCGACTGTGTACGGAGGCGTACCAAGCGTACCGCGTGACGCGGCGGTGGCATGTCAACCAGTACGTCCGCCTGCTCGTCCGCGAGGGCGTGCTGTACTTCTTTGTGTACGTACCCCCCCCTCTCGTCGGAATGCCACGCCATGCCACGGAAAAAAAGAGAGGGAACTGACATCCTCTCTATTTGCACGCCCAACCAGGAACATACTCTACATCGTCAACTTTGGCCAGACGACGCCCGGGATGATCGTGACCATGCTCGCCACCATCGTGATGTACATCCTCCCGCCCCGGTTCATCATGAGCGTGCGGAGGCTGTACATGAGAAGCCTCGCGCACGAGACGGGAGAGGGGGTCGACACAGGGTTTGGCATGAAAGTCTGGACGAGCCAGGCGTCTTCGATCGGGTTCGTGGCGCCGAGGGGCACGGCCGGGACGCTGGAGGAAGACGTGGAGATGCAGACGGCGGGCAGGGACGCCGACGCGACGGCTTGACGGAGCGCCATGTTACGGAAGCGTGTGTGTACCGAACCGCTACACTAGGTCTGTGGGCCAACACACACGACAGACCAACGGCGACGATCATCGCAGGCGGTGCCCTTGCGTTCTTTCGGCCAAAGTGCTTGCCCAGCATATCGGTAATCAGCACTCGGAGCCAAGTTGCTGGGCCTGCTCCCGCTCCACTGCATCCCCGTTCGCCCCGTACTGAGATGAAACGCCGTGATCTCCTACATATTTCCCCGCGCAAAGATCCGTGTCTGGCTCTCAATGTTGGTCCCGGATGAACGTCCTGCCAGGATCCCGCCGATCCGCCGCCGGAGCCCCGATGTCGCCGAGTTCACGTGACAACGCAAGGTACCTGAGAGGGGGGAGGGAACATCGAGCGGTGCCCTCCCCCCCTTCTCCCGCTTCCTCACGCATGTCGTCCAAGACCGCTCAGCGGGCCAGCCCGACGCCACCGGCACATGACCGTCAGCTGTGAGTCGGCGACACCCTGCCTTCCCGCGCCGACTCGGTTGCGACGACCGCACGCACATGTGCAGTGAGCATCGTGCGCGGCCAACGTCGCGAAGGGAATCCCCACGCACCTCGCACGCGCCGTATGTGCACACCGTATTGTGGAGTGGCGCCACACCGGCGTTTGCGGGGGCGCGTCTGCGACACCGTCGGCATGGATACGCACCATGGGCACGAACGCCAAGGCTTGTTCAGGTTTCGTTCGCGTTGGAGACATGCACGGATGTCGTGGTCGCAGGATGCAAGCAGCGGACGGCGGAGAGCGACGGGATCTTGCAAGGAGATTGTGGTCGCGTTACCTCCGAACGCGATCCCCCATGGCAGGCACGGCTGATCACGCGTTCGCATGTCGATCCCGTGCCAAGGGACCCAACACGTGCTAAAAAAGACACATGAAGGCGTTCGCGGACGACATGAGATCGGACCAGATGTCGTAAACCGATGCGCGTACCTTTTGACAGGATGTTTCGATGCATCGCTGACGTGTCTGCCATGCAAAACGTCACCGCACAAAGGGACGGATTTCGGTCGCGCGACAGCCAAAACGTACGGGATAAGCCACGGAACCAATCACATGCGCATTGCTGCAGTCGTGCGCGGGACCGATCTCACTGCTGTTTTGGCTGCCTCGCGTTTCAGGTCGCCATATGGTGCTTGCCGAGCCTGCATCTCGAGTCCCCCGCATTGCAGGGGCGTGGGTGGTTCTAACCCAGAGCCGACGGGGTGCCCCTTGCGCATGCAGAACGCCAGGGGGCTCGCCTGGTGCTGACGTGTTCAAGCAACGTCTCCCGTGAAGAGGGTTCGTGCCAACACTCGCGCCGTGAACGATCTCGAGTACGCTGCACGTCACTCTCCCCATGGTCCGCCCGAGAGAGCTTGTCGTGTCACTGGCAGTTTTGATCCTCTTGTCAGCGTTGAGGCGTCATCGGATCGAACAGGAGCAGGGGGAGTGATGTCGTGTTTCAACGTTTGATTCTGGAGATCGACGCCGCAGGCATTCCGTGGGGGGACCAACGCACGCAACGACGAGCTTGCGAGCACGAGGAAAGAGCACAGCAACGTTTCCGACTCACGGTTCCCAACCGAGGAGCTCGGACAACGCCACTCATGTGGCCTGGACATACGCGAGGAGGAATCAGTCTGCGAACAGGAAAATACGAACCGAAGAGCACCTGCTGCGCTGAGCGCCGCGCGATGGTGGCCGTCGATCGATGAAAGGAAGAGGGTCGGGGTGGTGGCGGCCAGACTTGCTGGCAGTGACGTACATACATACGACTCAGTCACCCACGCTTCAACCGACACCACATCAGGCGCGCGCTTCGGCCACCTGACCGGCCAATTCAAGACTGCGGTCGACGCCTGTCCGATGCAGTCGGCCCTAGGGCGCTCGTCAACCCGAGTCGGCCGAGCTTCTCGTTCGTTTTGCACAGGACAACACGCTGTTGGCAGTGGAAGAGGGACCCGGTCAGGGTCTCCCAGCGCTGTACATTTCAAGGCAAACCAGGCGGAGCACAGCGACGCACTAACGGCACCCTCCAATGCTTGACCGCCGGCCAAAAGGGGTTCTTTCGAGCCATCTAACTCGAAATGTCCAACTCCCTACGCCTCATGGCAGCCCCCGGATCTTGCACAGCACATGTGCGATGACCCCCCTTCGGCTGCTGAGCCGAACGTCGATGCGGAGCAAGCAGGCCGACGTAACAAGCACAGCTTGTCCTGGACGCACGCCTTGGCAACAATGAATGAATGAAAATGGCACGTCATGCCCGAACGCGCGCGAAAGCGGCAGGTATGACGAACGAGAACTCAACCATGCTGTACGACTTCATTTCGCCAATGTATTGCAATATTCATTCTCGGCAGCCCCTCGTTCCGCCGCGGAATGACGTCCCCCCAGCGATGCTCCGCACAAGGCGGGCGCCCTCCTTCGGAGCACGCGCCCCGACGCCACTTTGAACAATGCTCGCCCGAAGTGAGGCGGTGGATCGGCATTCATGCAAACGGCGCTTTTCCGAACACGACTTGGGTATACGACGTCCTACATCGCTCGGTTGTGTCCTCGGCGACGAGCCCACCTGGTCCAGACGTGGTGTTAGCACCCACCATCCAGTCTGGTCTGAGATCAGCGAGACGCGGCCGCCCTTGGTCGACGAGCAACCATCCCGTGGCTGCCCGCGTGTGCCCGCGGACCGCACGGCAGCGGCGGTCGTGATCCGGAAATCGCGGTGAGCAAGAAACATACCGCGCACGACACCCCTGGGCGCGAGAGGACTACCCCAAAAGAAGACAAGGCCGACCGAGACGGGGACGCCGAACAAACGCTGGAAGACCTCGAGGCGCAGGCTCGCCATACCACCCTGCACCAAGAAGAAAGGAACAAAAGAAATCGGTCGGAGATCGAAACGTCCAGGCCTATGCTTTCTCGTTCAAGGCTACAAGCACCTAATAACACACATAACATGCGGGAGCGGTATTACAGCGGATCATTACATAAAAAAAGACGAGCGACAGCGAGCAGCGGCGCAAGTGCGCGCGAAAACACGAAGGGGCGCACAAGAACTGTCTGTAGCGCTGCGGCGGCAACGACACGACAGCGACGGTCCAGGCTCATGGGACGTACGTGACCATCAACACGTTCACGATCAGCTTTTCCAGCTCGCCCCCTGACGCGAAGTACACCCGTTCCTTGGTCTTCGGCCCTGGCACCCAGTCCGACAGCACCGTGATCTCCGCCTCTGCGAGTGCGATCGCGCCCGACTCCTCGACCCGCAGCCGGATCAGATCGCCCTCGCGCATCTCGAGCTCCTCGTCCTCGGCCGGGTCGCCGTAGTAGCTCATCGGGCGCGCAGGCATGGGCGCGGTCCGTTTCGCAGGGGAGCCGTACGACGACGCGGTAAAGCCCAACATCGCTGTCGGGGACTCGGGCAGCACGTCGCTACCGCACTCGACCGTGCGGTCAATCGGCCAAATGTATCCCCCCGCGGCCCAGTGGAGCTCCGGCGCGAGCTTGTACACCTTGAGGGCATGGTAGAGGAGGGAGTCGCACCCTTTTAGCTGTGCGCACACGTCGTCAGCGCACCCTCTTTTTTAGCGATCGCACCCGCGAGGCGCGATGCAGGAACGCAGCGTGGAATGTCACGTACATGTGGTACCAGCGACTCGGCTATTGCATCGGCTGGATTCACGCCATAGTCTTGCGTGAGATAGAACGCCACCTTTCGCCCTCGGGAAAGACTGAGGACAGGGGAGAGCAGGTCCAGGAAGTGTTCGCTCGGCGTGATCAGGGGGTCCACAGAGGGACCGTAGGTCTTGAGATGGACCGCAAAGGAGATGCTCATCCGACACCCCTGCTGGACGGGCTCGACCTCGTACTCGCATTCGGCGAGGAAGGCGGTCCACTCGACCTGTTCGGGCTGGCCACCCCCAAAGAACTTTTCTTCCGCCTCCTCGGCGTCTCGGACGACGAGGGCACCGCCGCGGTGCTGCACGGGCAGGGTGACTATGATCGTGGCCACCCGGCCATCATTGCGCAAAGTGCGTGGCTGAGGGGTCATCCGGCACCCCTTTGCCACCACCTCCAGGCGGTCTCGGACGGTGATGAGGTAGTGGCCGGTGGGCAGGTTGGGAAATAGGGTGTTGCGCACGGCGTCGAGGATGGGGTGGTTCGCGATCTCGAGGGTGGCGGTGAGGGGGAGGTTGGGTGGGTAGAAGAGCGAGTCGCGATCGGGGTACACGTTGATGCCCGCTGTCTGGTGTGGCCGACACGCCGCGATCAAGACGTCCAGCGCTGGCGGCGTGTCGTAGGCGACGTCAATGGGGAAATCGAGCGAGTGGGTGATGCCGCTCTGCGCGAGGGGGTGAGCGCAGGGGCAGGGGCGAGGCGGGGGAGACGTACCTTTGAGCGGAAGAAGAGGACGAGGGCGGAGGGGTCTAGGGGGATGCGGCCGGAAGCGGTGAAGGGACGCGCTTTGGCGATGAGCAGGCGGGAGACGCTCCCACGGAGAGCGTGTTCGGCTGCGTAGTCGGACTTGAGTCGTCGGGTGTTGGGGCGTTTGGGGACGTTGGTGGCGCTTTTGGAGGTGCGTTCGATTTCGAAGTCGGGCTGGCTCTTGGTGCGGTGGTGGCTTTGATCAGAGTGTCTGCTGCTGCTGCCGTCGGAGAGACGGCTGGCGGAGGAGAGGGCGGGCGAGGAGAGGACTGAGAGCGGGAACATGGCGGGCGGGGGAGGGCAAGTGAGGAGGACAGGCGGGACGGAGGAGGGGTGGTATTTACCTCGGACGCAGTGGCTGTAAAAGGCCACTTGCCCGAGATGGCTGGTGGAAGAAGTGGGCGATAGCGGGTTGCCTGTCACGGCCAAGGGAACGTGTTGATGGTCTCTTCCGCACCTTTCCTCTGGAAATGGCGTAGATCAAGATTGGACACGCTGTGGGCTGAATTGATTCAGGGGGCGCCCGGACTCGGGATATGAGAGAAGGCCTTTCCTGCGGGACTTCCTTGTCTCCTGCGGCTGGCCATGGTGATGATCGCGGGACGACAACGCGGACGGGGCGTGGTAGCCAAGTTACGTACGAGCGCGAACAACGTCGGCAGCGACGCGAGACAATAAGTAGCCGGGATCCTAGCTACGCTGTGGGTCCCGCTCTTGTCTCGAGACAATGCACAATAGGATCGCGACGGGCCTCCAGGTGGCGGAACTGGCCAGATTGTGGCACAGGACGAGCCCGCGGAAGGGACGGGACATGTCGGATCACACCAACACGGGAGGGCGGTGCAGCAGCTCGCGCGAAGACAGCGGAGGACGCGACCGCGTTTGGACGCCGGTCACTGCAACCACTCGTACTGCTGCACACGATGACGCAGGTAGCCCGCAGCGATCCCCACACGATAAGCGACATCCACGAAGTGCAGGGTACGCTCCTCGTCGTCATCGTCGTCGTCGATTTCCCCCAGTTTACGTACCGGACCGTCCTGCATCGGGACTGGCCGACGCTAGGCGAAAATGAGCTGGGGTAGTGTGGGAAGCACTCTCAGGCTTCGCCTTCGCACAGTTTATTTTTTATTCCGGTGAGTGGGCTATCTCGGACAGACGTGGGTACCCTTGGCCCTGTACATCTCAGCGGTCCGTGTTCAGCCAGATCCACATCTTATCTTCCGCCATCGCCTCTGGTTCTGGAATTGGTCATGCCCAGGCGCTGCCCGAGAAGAGATCGTCTTGTCCTCCTGACACGTGTCGCCCAAGATCAAGGGTACCCGCAGCCGCAGAGTGGTGATGCTGCCCACTGGTCATCCCTCTCACGGACGCCATTCGTTCCTCTTCCGTCCTTTTTTTGTCCAGGCGCCAATCTAGATCCCGGATTTACCCGTGCAGACCTATGTGCCGATCC
>JBBPKP010000299.1:0-14455 GCA_038089335.1 Boletellus aff. obscurococcineus | reverse complement strand
ACCACGGTAACCGCCGCCACCACCACCATAGCCGCCACCGCCGCCGCCGCCGCCGCCACTGGGCTTAGCACTTGCTAGGTTAACTCTGATGCGTCTGCCATCAAGGTCCTGGTCATTCAGCCCATTAATGGCAGCCTGCGCCTCGTCATCGTGGCTGAAGGTGACGAAGCCAAAGCCACGAGAACGACCGGTTTCCCGGTCCCTCATCACAATTGACTTTTTTTTTTTGAATAACACATCGGTGACAACATCAACGTCGACCGGAGGTAATGATTTTGAGGGAAGCATGCATGAAGAAATCATTTATTCAGCAAGACAAGGCATGGAAAGGGACTCTCCACCCATCGTCGTGCGACGATGGGGAGATTCCATGACAGGATCGCGCACATCAGTAACATTGCCGAATTCAGCAAATGCCTGGCGATGCATTCGTTCGTGTTCAGCGGCAGGAAGAAGGATAGATTACATTGAGCGACGAGGCCACGAAACCAGGAGGGGAGGGCACCAACCGTTCTAAGGCTATCGTCCGACGTATGCCAACTCAGATTACTGGGGCCGATGTGAGTCGATCGGGGCAGCGATGGCCGATCGGTAGCTGGTCGACTCACCCAACGTATACCTTTGCAGAGGACATGGTCGGAAGGGGTTGGGAGAGAGCGATGCTGAGTCTCGAGTAAGGTTCGAGCTGGGTTCTTATAGTGGGCTCACTTTCAGACTCCCCTGCCTGCATTTGGTCAGGGTGGGAAACTCGGCCATCTGCCTGCACCCCGCTCCTGTCCGCAACTTGCGTCCCGCCCGTGGCCTGCGCCAGTCCCGTTCGCCCGCCGTCCCGACACCGCCAGCTGTCCCGCTCCAGTCCTGCTTTCTGCGTCTTTGCTGGCGCTGATGTCGCACTCGGACCCTGACCACCACGTCGCATCGCCTGGTGCACGCTGTAGCCTCGAGGCGGCCCGTGATCTGATGAAATTCGCCGAGAGAAGTTCAGCGCTTCCAACACGTTGCACTCCCTGGATCCCTCAGAAACGAGGTCTCTGGAATGTTCCGCCTCCTCGTTCAGATACCTCGACTTCCGCACGTGGGCTTATGTCCTGAGACAGACCCTTTGTTCCATTCCGTAAACTTGCACTCGGTCCCCTCTCATGTTTCGGTGTTTTTTCAGCCTTTTGCGTTGCTTCGGGCGCCGCGAATCAGAAGGGTGAGCAGCGAGGCCTCCTTGATGTTGCACGAGCGACTCAAGTTGGGAACAGGGCGTTTCGAAACATCGTTGTTCTCGGATCCCTTGGCGTCGGGAAGAGCTCGCTCGTGAACATGCTTGTCGGAAGGACCGTCGCTCCAGTAAGCGGCGACATTGGCGTTGCTCATCCAGCCATTGTGGCGTACCCCGTCCCTTTACGCGAGGTTTCTGGGGATATCTCCTCCCGCCGCCATTTGTCCAACCCTGAGCTTGTGCTCAGACTTTATGACACGGTCGGGCTGGAACATCGCCCGTCGCCCTGGCGTGCGATCAAGGCACGCTTGAGGCGCAGCGGCGGGGTCGACCTCGTCGTGTACTGCATGCGCCGCGGGCGGTTGTCGAGCGAGCAGATCGCACACTTGCGTACTATCTGGGAGACGTACTGTCAACAAGACGTTCCTCTGTTACTGGTTGTCAGTAGCGCCGACTGGCGCCACGGATCCACCGAACAATGGTGGGAGGCGAATGTCGAGGATCTCAAAAATGCTGTCCAGGTCGAATTTACTGAGTACATGTGTTTGAACACCTGTAATCCGGCTCACCCCTCCTGGAAACATCAGCATGCCACGTTCGAGGAGACACAGAGGCTCGTTCGCGACCTAGTAATTCGACACTGCAGTGGTCTACATTCTGGCTTATGACTACAGTGTATGATGATACTGGGTACATACTTGCATATCAAACTAGTTTTATCAGGAATGTGCCTGCGATCCAGAGGAACTCGGAATTGGGATCAGGGAATTAGTCAGCCTGCTATGTGTAAGTTATGAGTCGACGGTATGGGGCGCGACAACTGACCTCCTGCGGTGTACGACCTCACCAATTCAAGAGCCTGTTCCTCTTCCAGCTCGCAACGGTGCATGATGTTCTTAACGAACGCCTGTTTCTTGCTTAGCGTACCATTGTCTATGAGGTCCTTGAAGGATATCTCGTCTTTCTTAGGCATCATTATTTTTACAAGCCATTTCAAGAACGACATGACCCAGATTTCCTTGTCCTTCTTGAAGCCGTCGCCGTGAGAGATCGAATGCTCAAGCAGAGCATGGACTAGTTGCCTGGATAGCGATAGTTTGTCACAGAGCTTCTGATCGGCTGAATTGTACGGCGCTGACGTGATACACGCGTGCCCAGCAACCGCACCGGTCTTCAGGCTACAATACTTAAGAAGGGTCTCCCCATTTATCTTCCACCATTCCTCCATAGGGTTGTAGGACTCGAGGCGCGTGATAATAAATGCAACTGGAATTTGGCCTTCGCAGAGGAACTCATAGAAGAGCCGAAGCCAGTTCAGCTCTGGGGGCGTGAGCCGGCCCTCTCGTTTGCAAAATACAAGCAAGTTAACGCCACCCTGCTGGTGCAGATCGCGGACTAGGCGGGCGGCGTTCCCCAAAGCCTTGGAGAACACTCCCTCCCCACTGTGGACCCCGTTAAACCCTATCGTGTCCCAGACAAGGAACTGATGCAGCCCTGTGTTGATCTCGTATCTGCGGAAACCCAGCGTGCAGCTCTCGATTGTGTGGGAGACATCCGCAACCGGTTTCCCGGCGATGAGATTGATGATTGAACTCTTTCCTAACCCTGCTTCCCCAAAGAGGATCGCGCAAAAAGGCCGTTTCGGGGACCTAAACCTGTTCACCAATGCACTTGCAAAATGACCACTCAATTGGCAATGAGTCTGCAAGCTTTCTACAGCCGCTGCGATATCAGGGTCTGATTTCAGATCCAGATGTAAAGGGGTTGGGGTTCGGTTGACAGTACGGTCTTGCAACAGCACAGTTAGCGCCTGCTTCGACTGATTGTAGGTGGAATCAGCCTGCGGGGACCCGTTGTGAACCGTGGTGATGCATGCATGAGGGAGGGATTGAGTTGGGATGCCCCATTCCCGCATGATAGTGTCACTGTTGTGATCCCACCATTGTTCGTCGAGCGTGTCAAAGTGAGTCAAGACGAGGGCTATCTGCGCTTCGCCATCGAAGAAAAAACTGTTCAGCAACCAATAGAGTTTACGAAGTGAGGCATTAATCCCGTCCTTTCGTGCGCAAAGCAGAACGAGGTCGACGCCGCCCTGTAAATTTTGCAAGAGGAGGTGTGCCTGATTATAAGGAGGCAGAGGATTGACGCCGCTTGCTTCGGCTTGATTAAAGCCCATTGTATCCCACAACCGAAAGGACCTGCCTCCGATTGAAAGTGGGTACCATTGAGCCCGCCTGGTACAAGTTTCCGTGCCTGTCGACACATTTGCCACTGGCTTGCCGGCAAGGAGATTAATGATTGAGCTCTTCCCACAGCCAATGACACCGAATAATGCGACCTTATACACTCGTCTATTGACAGATAAGGATGTTGATTTAGGAACGTGACCTGGATACCGTACTCACTCCGAGTCTGGGGTGCTCCGCATGACGACGGAAAACGCTCCGAACGAGGTGTTGATGAGCGATTTGATTCAAGGATCGTTCTTTGCGGGTCGAAGGGGGAGCAGGTCGCCAACACTGGCTTTGAGCGCTTGAGCTATCGATGAATCCAACAGTTGCCCTGCCTCAAGGCCGCGGCATGTCCGCTGGCCACCTACTTCCGACCCAGTTTGAAATTCTGGCATCTCCAAAGGCAGCGTAGTCGCTTACTTGCAAATGGTCGCTAGCCTAGTCGATCAATGGTTCCAGCATGACTATGAAACTCTGTGAACCCGGAGACATGTGTGTTGAGATATTCGATGCTTGAATCTGCAAGTCGGCCGAAGTTTGTGATTGCGTAATCAAGAGCCGACTAGCAGAGTGAAACCAACAACGGATCGGTCCTCGACGTCGGGGAGAGCTCAATGATGAACACGCTTGTCGGGAGGACCGTCGCTCCAGTGAGCGGCGACATCGGTGTCGCTCACCCGTACCCCGTCACTCTGCAGGAGGATTCTGGGGATACCTGCTCTCGCCGCCATCTGTCCAATCCTAATCTTGTACTCAGACTTTATGGCGCGGTGGGGCTGGAGCATCACCCGTCGCTCTGGCGCGCGATCAAGGCACACTTGAGGCGCAGCGGCGGGGTCGACCTTGTTGTGTGCTGCATGCGCCGCGGGCGGTTGTCGAGCGAGCAGTGTGGCACTATCCGGGAGACGTACTGTCAACAGGACGTTCCTCTGTTGCTTGTTGTCAGTAGCGTCGACTGGCACCACGGACCCATCGAACAATGGTGGGAGGCAAATGTCGAGGATCTCAGAAACGCTGTTCAAATCAGATTTACTGAGCACCTGTGCTTGAACACCTACGACCCACCTCACCCTTCCTGGAAACATCAGCATGTTACATTCGAGAAGACACAGAGGCTCGTTCGCGATCTGGTAATCGGGCACCGCAATGGTCTATATTCTGGTTTATGACTACAGTGTATGATGATACTGGGTACATACTGTAGCATACTTGCATATCACGCTGGTTTTATTAGAAATGTGTGCGTACGGTCCAGAGGAACTCGGAGTTGCTGTCAAGGAGCTAGTCAACTAACTATGGGTAAGTTACGGGTCGGCGGTATGGGGCGCGACAACTGATCTCCTGCGGTGTACAACCTCACCAATTCAAGAGCCTGTTCCTTGTTCAGTCCACAGCGGGCCATGAGGCTCTTAACCGATAACTTGTCCCTCTTTCCAGGCTTTACTGTTTTCACAAGCCATTTCAAGAAAGACATGACCCACATTTCCTCGTCCTTGTCGAAGCCGTCGCCGTAAGAGATCGAGTGCTCAAGTAGAGCATGGACTAATTGCCTGGATAGCGATAGTTTGTCACGGAGCTCCTGGTCGACTGGATTGTCCGGTGCTGACGTGATACACGCGTGCCCAGCAACCGCTCCCGTCTTTAGGTGGCAATTTTCAAGAAGGACCTCCCCATTTATTCTCCACCATTCTTCCATTGGGTCATAGGACTCGAGCCGCGTGATGATGAACGCAACTGGAACTCGGCCTTCGCAGAGGAACTCATGGAAGAGCCGAAGCCAGTTCAGCTCTGGGGGTGTGAGCCGGCCCTCTCGTCTGCAAAATACAAGCAAGTTAACGCCACCCTGCTGGTGCAGATCGCGGACTAGGCGGGCTGCGTTCTCCAAGGCCATGGAGAACACTTCCTTCCCCTTATAGATCCCGTCAAACCCTATCGTGTCCCAGACCAGGAACTGGTGCAACCCCGTGTTGATCTCGTATTTGCGGAAACCCAGCGTGCAGCTCTCGATTGTACGGGAGACCTCCGCAACCGGCTTCCCGACGATGAGGTTGACGATTGAACTCTTTCCTGCACCTGCCTCCCCGAAGAGGATCGCACGAAAAGGTCGCTTCGGGGACCTAAACCTGTTCACTAATTTTGTTGCATCATGACCACTCAATTGGCAATGAGTTTGCAAGCTTTCTACAGCCGTTGCGATAGCAACGTCTGATGTCAGGTTCAGATGCAATGGGGTTGGGGTTGGGGCGACAGCATGCTCTTGCAATAGCGCGGTCAGCTCCTGCTTCGATTGCTCGTAGGGGGAATCAGGTCGCGGGGACCCATTGTGAACAGTGGTGATGCATGCATGAGGGAGGGATTGAACTGGGATATTGCATCTTTGCGCAATGATGTGCCTATTGCGACCCCACCATTCTTCGTCGAGCGTGTCAAAGTGGGTCAAGACGAGGGCTATTTGCGCTCTACCACCGAAGAAAAAACTATCCAGCAACCAATAGAGGTTACGAAATGAGGCATTAATCCCTTCCTTTCGTGCACAAAGCAAAACGAGGTCAACGCCACCCTGTAAATTATGCAAGAGGAGGTGTGCTTGATCATAAGGAGATAGAGGATTGATGCCGCTTGCCTCGGCTTGATTAAAGCCCATTGTGTCCCACAACCGAAAGGACCTGCCTCCGAGCGAAAGTGGGTACCATTGAGCCCGCCTGGTACAAGCTTCCACGCCCGTCGACACACTTGCCACTAGCTTGCCGGCAAGGAGATTAATGATTGAGCTCTTCCCGCAGCCGGTGACACCAAATAATGCGACCTTGTACACTCGTCTATTGGCAGATAAGGACGTTGGTTTAAACTTGTGGATTGGATGCTGTACTCACTCCGAGACTGCGGTGTTCTGCATGACGACTTCTTGTCACTTCGAACGAGGTGCTGATGTGCGACTTGTCACCGGTGTCCACGAATGATTCAAGGATCGTTCTCTGTGGGCTGAAGGGGGAGCAGGTTGCCAACGCTGGCTCTGAGCGCTTGAGTTATCAATAAATCCAACCTGCCCTGCCTCGAGGCCGCAGCATGTCCGTCAATCACCTATTTTTGAAACTTTGGGCGTCTCCAGAAGCCGGCGCAGTCGCCTGCTTGCGAGTGGTCTGCTAACGTAGTCGATCAATAGTTCCAGCAGGGCTATGAAACACCCGGAGACAGGTCTGGGCCTGCCCAGTGTGTCAGAACATCATGGGAGGCGTTCAGCTTACTGGCATGTAGTTGCCGGATGCTTTTTGAGTGAGCCATACTAGTGGCTGGGTATTGATATTGGCAAACGTCATTCGACACAACCCGCAAAGTGTTTCGGGCAGGTGCGATCCCGCAGCTGTTGTCCATCATTCACATGTGTCCAGGGCTCGGAAGCCGTGACAAAAGGACATTAGAGTCTCTAAGCGGCAGGTGTGGACAAGCAGCACGGATTCCTATTTGCTGATGACCGCCACTACAGGCTTGTCCTTCGCATCCTCAAAAGTACATATATCGTGGCGGCGAGCGAGTCGCCAATCCCCGACTCCGTCGATTATATTACATTAACTTATGGCCTGTTTGCCCGTATTCCAGCTAACGACGACGGCGATGACAGCGACAGCAGTGAGGCAAGGGCAACGCGACTGTGCATTAACCACCACGGCGAGGGTGAAGGAAATGCAATGGCGCGTTCCCCCCCCGCCACGATAACGATGGCAGCGGCGACAATGGTAAAGGCGGGATAGTGAGGGCGGGACAGTAGTATAGAAACCTCGGATTTACCCTGGGGCGCCGTGCTCCGTACCTGTGGCCCAGCCCGTACTCACTGTCGCGGGTATGTACCCTCAGCAAGTACAGGAACAGATCAGGTTTTCCATGCCCCGGATTTGCCTGTGCTCATCCCTGGGTGCATAGAGAAACAAAGGGATTCGATCAGCAACGAAATGTGACGGTGAAAGAACCCATTTCCAGCGCAAAGTTGGGTGGACTGTAAGCCAAAGGCTCGCAGTGCGATGTCTATGTGCGAAGAGAGACACTGGGGCGGTCTGGCTGCCAGCTCATCCGTCTGCACCCTTGTCCGAAGGTCAGGGTCGTACCATCAGGCATGCCATGTACGGTACGAGCGGCAGATAAGGGAGCGGGAAAGTGGCGGTTTCAAGCCTGCGAAAGCTCTTATCAGGAGGCTGCCGCTACCCCTACCACTGTCCATCCGAGTCCGTTTAAGGTATCAGCCACTGGTCTTAAGCCCTATCGAGGGAGTTGGCCAGCCTCGCAGAGGCGGCTGAGGCGATGCCGTTGCGATGTGAGGTCCACGAGTGGGAGGGAGGCTTCCCGCTAGACAAAGAGGTGGGAAAATGGAAGGGGGGAAAATCCCAGAAGTAGTGCGGGCACATCATCTCAGGTCAATGCGCATGCGCACGTGCAGATGTGGAATCGCCATCCGCGGATTTCGAAGGGGGGGTTCGTTTGCGCACGACAGAACCTCCTCTCACACCTACCGTGGGAGTCGGGGATTCGATACAATCCGCAAGACGGCCGAGGTCGGTGATTGCATAATCAGGAGTCCGCCAGAGCCAACAACGGATTATGGCCCTTGGCGTCGGGAAGAGCTTGCTCGTGAACATGCTCGTCGGAAGGACTGTCGCTCATCTAGCCATCGTGGCGTGCCCCGTCACTCTGCGCTCGGTTTCCGGGAATATCTCCTCGCCACCATCTGTCCAATCCTGATCTTGTACTCAGACTTTATGACATGGTTGGGCTGGAACATCGCCCGTCGCCCTGGCGCGCGATCAAAGTACGCTTGAGACGCAGCGGTGGGGTCGACCCCGTCGTGTACTGCATGCGCCGTGGGCGGTTGTCGAGTGAGCAGATTATGCGCTTGCGTACTATCTTGGAGACGTGATGTCAACAGGACGTTCCTCCGTTACTGATTGTCAGTAGCGTTGACTGGCGCCACCGATCCACCCAACAATGGTGGGAGGCGAATGTCGAGGATCTCAAACACCAGCATGTCACATTCGAGGAGACGCAGAGGCTCGTTTGTGACCTAGTAATCCGGCACTGAAATGGTCTACATTCTGGTTTATGACTACAGTGTATGATGGTACTGGGTACATACTGTAGCGTACTTGCATATCAAGCTGGTTTTATTAGGAATATGTGCGTGCGGTCCAGAGGAACCCGGATTTGTTGTCAAGAGGCTAGGCAGCTAGCGATGAGTAGGTCATGGGTCGACGGTATGGGGTGTGACAGCTGACCTCATGCAGAAAGCAACCTCACCAATTCAAGTGCCTGTTTCTTGTCCAACTGACAACGCTTCATGAGGCTATCGACAGATACCTTGACCTTCTTTCCAGCCTTCATTACTCCTATGAGCCTTTTCAAGAACGCCATGACCCAGATTTCCTTGTCCTTGTTGAAGCCGTCGCCGTAAGAGATCGAGTGCTCGAGCAGAGCATGGACTAGTTGCCTGGATTGCGACAGTTTGTCACTGAGCTTCTGGTCGACTGGATTGTCCGGCGCTGATGTGATACACGCGTGCCCAGCTATCGCACCCGTCTTCAGGTTACAGTACTCAAGAAGGGTTTTCCCATTTCCCTCAGCCCACCATTTCTCCATGGGGTCATAGGATTCAAGGCGCGTGATGATGAACGCAACTGGGATTTGGCCTTCGCAGAGGATTTCGTAGAAGAGCCGAAGCCAGTTCAGCTCCGCGGACTCGAGCCGGCCATCTTGTTTGCAATACACAAGCAAGTCAACGCCACCCTGCTGGTGCAGATCGCGGACTAGGCGGGCTGCATTCCCCAAGGCCATGGAGAACACTTCCTTTCCCTCGTAGACCCCGTCAAACCCTATCGTATCCCAGACCAGGAACTGATGCAACCCCGTGTTGATCTCGTATTTATCGAAATCCAGCGTGCAGCTCTCGAGGGTATTGGAGATCTTCGCAACCGGTTTCCCGGCGATGAGGTTGATAATTGAACTCTTTCCTGCACCTGCTTTCCCGAAGAGGATCGCGCGGAAAGGTCGCTTCGGGGACCTAAACCTGTTCACTAATTTTGTTGCATCGTGACCACTCAATTGGCAATGAGATTTCAAGCCTTCTATAGCTTCTGCGATAGCAGCTTGTGATATCAGATTCGAATGTAATGGGATTGGAGTTATAGCATGCTTTTGCAATAACGCGGTCAACTCCTGCCTCGATTGCTCGTAGGTGGAATCAGGTTGCAGGGATCCGTTGTGAACAGTGGTGATGCATGCATGAGGGAGGGATTGAACTGGGATGTAGCATTTTTTCTCGATGATGTCCCTATTGCGATCCCACCATTCTTCGTCGGGCGTGTCAAAGTGGGTCAAGACGAGGGCTATTTTTTTTTGCGCTTTGCCACCGAAGAAAAAACTGTCCAGCAACCAGTAGAGGCTACCAAGTGAGGCATTAATCCCGCCCTTTCGTGCACAAAGCAGAACGAGGTCAACGCCACCCTGTAAATTATGCAAGAGGAGGTGCGCCTGGTCATAAGGAGACAGAGGATTGATGCCGCTCGCCTCGGCTTGATTAAAGCCCATTGTATCCCACAACCAAAAGCACCTGCCTCCGATTGAAAGTGGGTACCATCGAGCCCGCCTGGTACCAGCTTCCACGTCCGTTGACACGTATGCCACTGGCTTGCCGGCAAGGAGATTAATGATTGAGCTCTTCCCGCAGCCGGTGACACCGAATAATGCGACCTTGTACACCCGCCTGTTGGCAGATAAGGATGTTGGTTTAGGAAGTTCGTGAGTTGGATGCTGTACTCACTCCGAATCTGCGGTGTTTTGCATGATGACTTCTTGTCACTTCGAACGAGGTGCTGATGTGCGACTCGTCACCGGTGTCCACAAAGCATAGCAGGTGGCCTTACATGAACAGCACGATGATAAACAAACGACCCGGGCTCGGGGAGAGATTTGATTCAAGGATCGTTCTCTGTGGGCTGAAGGGGGAGCAGGTTGCCAACGCTGGTTCTGAGCGCTTGAGTTATCAATGAATCCAACTTGCCCTGCCTCGAGGCCGCGGCATGTCCATCAATCACCTATTTCCATCCTAGTTTGAAGCTTTGGGCGTCTCCAGAAGATAGCGCAGTCACTTGCTTGCAAGTGGTCTGCTAACCTAGTCGATCAACAGTCCCAGCAGGGCTATGAAACTCTGTGGACCCGGAGACAGGTCTGGGCCTGCCCAATATGTCAGAACATCATGGGAGGCGTTCAGCTTATCGGGTAGTTGGTGCTTTTTGAGTGAGCCGTAGTGGCTGGGCATTGATGTGGGCAAACGCCATTCGACACAACTCGCAAAGTGTTTCGGGTAGGCGTAATGGTGCTGCCGCAGCTTCGGCTAATAGCTGGAGCAGTAGCCGAGCAGGTGCATTAGCCAAGTCGTCAAGGAGCCAAACCGTCACACAATAGTGGTGTTCATGACAGGCTATTACAGTAGAAGTGCTCATAGCGCATTGTCAAAGTCCACACCTCCGACTAACTCCGTCAACGCGGAGTTGGCAACTCCGAAACCCCTATCGGAGTTAGAGCGGAGGTCCCCTCCTTTTGCGTCAGCCCTGCCGCTCACCGGAGTAGCGCCACTTCCGATCGGAAGTGGGAACACGCCGCAAGGCCATGTCTGGAGGAATGGACCTGATTACGACCGTGTCTCCGCCCTTATATATATATAGTTTGTCTTGTCCTTCTCTCTTTCTCCTCAGTCGTCTCCCACACTTGGAGCATTGACTGAGGTATGACTTTGTTATTTGATACATCAGATCTAGCTAATGTACATATGTAGTGGGCTTCCTTGCCCTTTTGGCTAGGTGAATACATAGTTGTCTCCCACACTTGGAGCATTGACTGAGTGGGCTTCCTTGCCCTTTTGGCTAGTTTTTGACAGGTTATGAGCCCTGCCTGGCTGTGAGAACAACACCATTGATCTCCTTCCTCATGTCACATCCTAGATTCTGCTGAGGCAAACTCTGGTGCTCTGGCACCAGCTCTGCCCAACTCCGGACCCTTTCTATTCCTTTCATATGTTCTCTGTTCTGTTTATTTGCTTTTGTAGTGTTACCTTCGGAGTTCTGGCTGGCAGCCGGAATGACAACTCCATTTACCTTACCATTCTTAGCTTTTGTCTGCGACTACATAACACCCGTCCACATTTGTTATACGTATTTTACCCGTAGCACTTTGTTATTTGTCCTGTCTTTCTTATCTGACATATCTCAACTTTCCCATATGCTTCTGCTATCCACTTCTACTCCGTTTCCATATGGTATACTTTATCTATTTCCATATGTCTTTGCCCTTCACCCGAGGTAGATAGTATATAAACCTGCACATGTACTACCTAGACCTCAGTTAGAATATCAACTAAGTTACCTTCTGTTCACTCCGACGCCCTCCGTTCTCCCTTTACCCCTCCACACAATATCTCTGCTTCTCCAATCTCTGACTCCAAGGATTGCAAGTGTAAGGGGTGCAACACATAAGTCCTACACCGAAAGTCCTCGCCCCCTACCGTTATGCCACATCTCCACTCTAGACTTCATTGGACTTGCTCCAGAGGGCCCAGACTTGACACCTCACTCTCACACATCTTCAACACACCTCCACCTCGCCTACATGAGCGCCACCACCTTAAGCAATGTCACCAGAACAAGCTTCCACTGATGCCACTAAATGCCTGACCCTCATAGGGACTGGCAACTTTGAAATATAGAGGCTGTGCATAACAGCGAAACTCCAACATGAAAAAGTCCTGGGGGTTGTACTCAGCACCAATATCACCCCAGCAATCACACTCTTCTCATCCTCCACCACTCCTGGCAAACCCAGAACTCTACCTCCAACCTCTGCAATGCCTTCTTCACCCACCGAGGAATTCCAAAAGTGGACAGAGTGAGATGAGAAGGCCCAGGGGTTCATCCAAGACCATATCTCTGACACACTCCTCATGAGGACACAGGCACACACCACTGCTAAGTCCCTTTTCGATGCACTGGCAAACATTCACCAGTCATCCAACCTTACCTCCACCTTCTACACCTTCCAAAACCTCTTCTCTGCCAAATGGGATGGCACCTCTGCCATCTCCGACCACATCGGATCACTCTGAACAATGGAGACAAGGCTTGCTGGACTCTGCTTCCCCATCAACACCAAGATGCTTGCCTTTGCATTACTAAACTCACTCCCTAAAATTCTGGAGTGGAATGCCTTCACCTCTGCCATTGTCAACACAGTGGAGGAAAAGAGCCTAAGTCTTGACACCATCAAGACATGCATAACCTCTGAAGATATGTGGCTCAACCCTGCAGGACTGGCGACCTCCGCACTCAAAGCCAGCACCAAGCCTGGCAAGCGCACAAACTCTGGCCCATGGTGTAACCACCACCAAAGGTCCAGGCACTCCTCCATAGACTGCCATGCTTACCAGGAGTGGGTTGCAGAACTCCACAAAGGGATGAAGGGCAGAGGAAAAGGAAAGGAAAAGGTGAATATGTCAGAGGACCCGCTGGAGCAGGGGGCAGAGCAGGCACATGTAGCCAGACCCCATGTGTCTAGGAACTTAATCCACTGCATTCAGGCCTATGCATCATCTGACTCCAAAGTAAGAGAAGCAATCATTATTGACTCCAGAGCCACCTTGCACATGGTCCTGCACTACACATGGTTCTCCACCTACTCCACACTGTCTCTGCCCTGACAAATCTCATTGGGAAATGAATCCACAGCCTCCACCATTGGAACAGGAACAGTCGCACTCCACTCCACCATCGGAGGACAAACCTGTGACATATGACTCAGCAATGTCCTCCATGTATCTGACTTCAGACTATCCCTTATCTCCATACACTGCCTGTCTGCTATTGGACTAACAACACTATTTCTGGCAAACTCCTCTGCCTGCTCTGTATGAAAAGGATCAACTCCGATCATGATTGGAACACACTCGTAAGGCCTTTATCATGTGGCAGCCACACCGGAAACACTACCGGAGTCGGCGTTGACATCCATGGACGTAAACCTCCTACACTGACAAATGGGCCACATCACCATTCCATGGATCCAACAGATGGTCTGACAAGGACAGCTACAAGGCATCAATACCCTAACTGGGGAACCCTCCTTCTGTGAATCGTGCACCATGGGAAAAATGAAAAAGATCCCATTCAAATCTGCAATGGAAAAACACTCCACTTGCCCCCTCCAAATTGTCCACTCTGATGTTGGAGGTCTGATCACTCTGCAGTCCCATGAAGGACACCATTACTGGCTCCTAATCATAGACGACTTCTCCCATTTTCCCTGGATCTACTTTATGAAGAACAAGAGCAATGTACCAAAAACTTACAAGCAGTGGAAAACAGATGTCTGCACTTTCTTTCGAAAAGAAATCAAAACAGATGAGTTCTCCAAAGCCTATACGGAGTTTCTCTGGATGGATGGAGGAGGGGAATACACTGGAGCAAAGTTCCATCACAAACTCTGCACCGACAGAACCATTCATGAGATGTCAGCGCTGCACACACTGGAGCAAAATGGGCTGGCAGAGTGGATGAATCAAATGCTATCCTCCCTAGGCAATGCCATACTTGAGGACTCCAAGCTCCCAAAGTCTTTCTGGTCTGATGCAATGTCCATTACAGCTTTCATCACAGGCTGAACCCCAACCGCTGCTCTTGACGGACAAGTCCCCTACCAGGTTCTGTTCAACCGGAATGTCAACCCCACACTCTTCCACCCTTTTGGTTGCACTGCATATGCCCTCATACTAAAGGAATAGTGCAGAGGCAAGTTCTGATCTCATGGTCGTAAATGCATCCTGCTCGGGTACATGTACGGACAACAAGCCTATAAACTCCTTGACCTGGAATGGAGAACCATCATCTCTAGCTGCCATGTAAACTTCAATGAAACCAGAAAATTCTCCAATGCTGATTCTGCCACATGGCAAGTCTCCTCCAAGGGTTAGTGGGAGGGGCTCGCCCCC
>JBBPKP010000298.1:0-11109 GCA_038089335.1 Boletellus aff. obscurococcineus | reverse complement strand
CTCCGCGGTGATGGATACCAGCATGTCAGCCTGAGGTTCCGAGCGGAGGGAGTCGGAAGACGCAGAACAGGGCTCTTTTATCCCGAGGAGCAGACACCGTGTGTGGCTTTCAGTAAAAATGTTCTCGCTTGCGTGATTTGGGACGAGCACAGAGTCGGTGAACTCGGCAGCACTCTGCGAGAAGTGGCTCATCGTTGGTACATCGCTAGTTTGCGGGTCTTAGCAACCTGTAAGGAAATTGCTAGCGAACGTACTCGCCTTCTTGGCCTCTGGACGTAAGGACTACCCTTGAATGCGCGATGAACGACCTTGGCCGGACTCGGACAGTCGTCCATCGCGCCTATGCCTGTTAACAACCGCGATAGGAGGTCCCGTGGTACTTCTTCACCATGCGTCTCGGCAACGTTTTGGAACCAAACGTTGCGAAGCGGACAATAGGCGCATGTCACTCCACATCTGCAATGAGTAGAGGCTAAGAACTCCTTCATGGTTTACGATACTCAGCGGCAACCTCGTATCGAGGAGGTTACACAGGACCTACCTTCCACGAGGTGGGTATGATGAGTTCAGCATGCCCTTCAGGTTTCCAGCAAGAGCGAAGATCCAGTACGTATGTCAGTGCCCGCATGAGCTCTGGCGGACTCGTCTCGAGTGTCGTCTCGTCCAGCAACTTGAACCTATCTGGGGTCAACCAATAGCACGTGAAAAGGTATTCAACCTCATGGCCTCACCTCTCTTGCTCCGACCTATCTTTAGCACCTGTATGGAACATCTAGGAGGGAAGCGTTGCTGGTAGATGGGTGAGTGAAGAACGCCGAAGTGCTATTAATCCTAGTGCTGGGATATCGTCAACCGGCACTGGCTCCGAGAACTAACTGACGGTGGAACATGCAACGAGGGTCTGACGAATGCCCCATGAATGTTTCGTCTATAAGCTGCCGCAACCCGACCGAGACTTTTACGTCCAGCTTGCATCGAAAACAACCAAGCGGGTAGTGCCTCTACATAAAAATCCACGTGGACTCATGCTGCGACCGTGCTGCGCTGCGAGGACTGAATTGCAGGATTCGGCGAGAGGCGGACGGAATGAAGTTCATATTATTCGGCTAAAGACGTGCTATAGCCTATCATGGTTTCAGCGGGTAGTGTTAACCGATGTTAATCGGGTAGTCGGGATCTCCAGGACCTCTAATCGCATCACAGACCGCCGCATGAAGTATCCAGTGAGTTATACAACATCACACAAAGGAAGCCACCTTCACTGCCTTTCGAACCGCGGCTGAATTGCCTTCAAGGAATCGATATGTGGCCTGAAATACCCGTGCCGTTTGGTGTTTCGTCTTGGAGGACGAGGGTTTAACCTTCGGCGTGGCGATCGGTCTTCCAAAAAAGTCGACAGGTGGCTGTACCAAGGTCAGAGTGAGATACCTCGGAATCGAATTGTGATCCAACCTTGTCTACAATGTCGTTGTGTTTCTGCGTGCGAGCCCGCTTATTAAAAGGCCCAGGGTCAGAAGCGGATGGCTGGGTTCGTTTCAAGGAGCCTTCCTTTTCCGTATTGCCTTCTACGTCGTCGCCAGCATCATCGAGCTCCCGTGCAAAGGCCCTGAAACGACACTGAATAAGGGTGCAGGAAGAGGGCAAACACCGACCCTTTGTGGGTTGGATATCTGCTCACTTTCCCCGCCACGATCACTTGCTGCGCGGCGAGAGCAGTATCAATCTGCAATGAAGTCGGTTGAGAAGGTTTGTTCTCCTTTCCAAGAAAAAGAGTATAGACCTCTGTAGCAATAAGGTGACGAACGGCATATCTCGAGACTGCTATGTCAGGTGCACGCTTGCCGTCATAAGTAACGAAAACATCTATTGGTCTATGACCCTCGTGAGCGACGACCGGGTACAACCATGGAGGTACACACGGGTCGAGCCTATAAACCATTTGACCATCATCTGTTCTTTCTTGAACGAATCGAAGTTCAAGAGAGACCATAATTTCTACAAGGCGGGCAAGTGGAGCACGTTCTTCTGGTCTGATAATTTGGCTGTTCACCTGTAACGAAGCAGGAACTCAGCTTTTGTGTGGACGGAAATTCACATGCACGCACGGGTCGCAGAGGAGGCGATATTATGCGATTGATGTATGGAGCGAGCTCTAGTTGAAGAGCTTGCCCCGTGATCAGGTGCCGGTTAGCGCCAGTATTTCTCCCAGAAGTACGAATGCCATCGGAAAGTGATTTCAGGATGTCTTCATTGGTGCGTGTGATCAGTAAATTCTACGATCCACGGACATCAGTGATCGTAACAGACGGGACGCGAAAAAAACTTGCATCCCAATCCGCGGAGTCTCTTTCGACTCGTTTTCCCGCACGCTCTCGGCACAGCGGATGGAAGGGAACGAGAAGGTATGGAAGGTATGTTTGCAGCCCAAAATCGCCGTCGGCATACATGGCTGAGGACAGTATGTCAAATGACCCCAGCCATTCGTTTACCTTCTCATACTGTGTCATGCTTGCCTCATGCTGGTGGCAGTTCGTATAATGAGCAAAGCATCCTAAAAGGATTGAACGAGGGAACTGTCTATCTCGAAGAAAACATACCATTGGCAATGCTAGGGAAGTTGTTGAGCGCTTCTATTGCTCGACTGAGGCGATTTACGTATCGCGCCTCCTCCATATCACCGATTGCCAGCTCCCTAATCCGCTTGCGTGACAGGGAAATGAACATTTCGTTCAAGACTGCTGTTGCGGTGACATCTGCCTCCTTCATACCAACCGTGGCACGGCGAATTAGTTCTTCTGTAACACACTCGCTGCGCGATTTAATAAACTATTTTACTAATTGATAGCATAGCTCATGCATAGGATTGGTTAACATACCTGCAACGTATTGAGACAGCCTCTGAGATCGCCTTTTGCGATGTTGACTAACGTACTGAGCGCTCTTGTATCTACCTCCAGGCGTTCGAGTTCACATATATCACGAAGCCGCTTGACTATGTGAATATCAGCCGGTCGTGTACATCGAACCTGCCTTGCATGTAGACGAAGTTTGGCCAATGAGTGTGCGTTATGGTCGTTACAGATGCAAATGATAGGCCGTAACAACGGGCGTGTATCTTTCTGTGTTCCAGCCTTCCCTGTTCCATAGTTGAAATCAAAGGACAAAAAGGATAAGAAACTGGGCCTTGCCTTTTTTCTTGGGTTTATCCAAGGTTAGTGAAACGAGCTTCTGGACGAAACTACTCGACTGTGACCAAGAATTTACCTAGGCATTCGAAGATGGCTGAAACTGACGCACGTTGTCGCTACCACCACCAGTCGCCCCATCAATTTCATCAACAATGAGTAGTACAGGCTTCGTGCTGCCAACCGCAGAACCAGACTCGAGTATGGGGCGGACGCGATCGTCAATTGACTGCGCCGACCGCGTGTCACTGTGGAGTGTGTGACCAAAGCGAAGGCCGCAGTAAACAGTTGGGTTACCTGGCGTTGATTTCCACTACTTCGTAACCCGCTTGTGCAGCGATGACGTGGGCAAGTGTGGTCTTCCCAAGACCAGGGGGCCCAGATATCAAAAGCAACTGATAATGGACTGGGTTTACGTCCGGTGAGCGAAATCACTAAACCCTCACCTTTTCCCTTGGTCGATTATATTCGTCCTCGGGGTCGTAGTTTTGATCGTCTTCCCTAGGTCGTTTCTTGCTTTTTCTTTTGCCGAAAACACACCAGTCCCATTGCTTTACCCAAGCCATCACTTCCCTTGCAACCCTTTCATTGGCCAGGAGCTCCGTGAAACGCCGAGGTCGATATTGATCAACCCATAACATGTCATCAAGCAGGCGAGGAGATGCCTCTAGACCTGAAGACATGGTGATGTTTGAAGTCACAGACACAGAGAGCTCGTCCATGAGCCTATGGATAGGCACATCGAGCAGGTTTGCCATTGGTAGTGTCCAATGTGACTAATGGTTAGGTCAGTGACGATAAATGCGGATAGCTGCCCTTACCTTTGGCACCACGGTCTGAGATTTGCGCAAGATAAAGAACGGGGTTCCATCAAGGGTTGTCGCGCGAAGAGGCGCACCAGGGCGCATCAACATCGCAGTAGAATGACGGATCGACGGCTGTCCGTTGGAGTAACCGCGTCTGAGGCCAAGAATGTCAGAGATTGGGGGGAAAACATCATCTGGTTGACATGAGGGATGATGCGCTGCACACGAGCTGAACACTTGCCGTGTGGCAATGCGAGCGGATCCCTGGAAAGTGCTACAGTGACTTAGACTTCACAAGACGTAATGGAGTCCACGGCGCGACGCACCATCGTTCTGCGGCTGTGAGGAGCCCTCGCCTGAGTGAGGACTGTCGCATAGCATGTCGGAGATGAAGTCGAGTGCTGGAGCACCCAAGAGACCATTGGACACGAACGCAGGCGGCGAGGCGGAGGACGAATCGGGTGCAAGGGACTCTGTTGGCGGCATGGGGCCGTCCATGTCAGTGTAGCGCTGCGCGTCGACGCGACCGTGGGAGAATCACGAACGCGTCTGTGGCAGCTGCCGTCGAGTTCCGACCTCCGACCCTGCCGAAGGTGCGGCTTCACCGACGCCAAGCACTGCTACGTGTTTCACAGCCGTGCCCGTTTGCGTGTGCTCGTATAATTTCCCCCTCACCGCTATTCACCACTTGCAATTAGCAGCATTCGCCTGAGGGTGGATACGACCTTTACATAAGCGAGCCGGCTGAAGTCGGGTCAACGGGGTTTGAAGCTGACTTTGAATGTGTGTCGGCGCGGCGGGAAGACTATTTCTTCTGTTCTCACTCCTTCACCTCTGTCGTTTCCGTCGTCCACCACAATGTTTACCGCTCGCGGCGTTGCCCGCGTCTCCAGGAGAACTGTCAACAGCGCAAAGAACACTAACCGGTTCTTGCAAACTGCTACCCCGCTGTTGACTCGTTCCTCCATCCCTTCTTCCCGTTCGAAGCAAAGTGCTGCAGCTCGTCCCTCCCGCATTTCTGCTTCCCAGCCAGGTCGGTTCTTTTTCTCTCTATTATATATAGGTCTCACCCTCTCCTTTCACCCGTCTTTTCTTTTTTCTTTTTTTAAACATCCGAACACCGGTGCCCGGAATGCAGTCCGTCATTATGCGTCGGAAGCCAAGGGAACTATTGGTACCGTGAAGACGGTCATTGGTGCAGTCGTTGACGTCCAATTCGAGACCGATGCTCTCCCTCCCATCCTCAATGCCCTCGAAGTCCAGGATTTTCATGGTGGTCGTCTCGTTCTTGAAGTCGCATCACACCTTGGCGAAAACTCCGTTCGCACCATTGCCATGGACGGTACAGAGGGTCTTGTTCGTGGCCAAAAGGTTGTCGATACTGGCGCTCCCATTCAGATCCCTGTCGGCACTGCAACTCTGGGGCGAATCATGAACGTCATTGGGGAGCCTATTGATGAACGTGGGCCTATCAAGGGTGTGAAGCTATCTCCCATTCACGCTGATCCTCCTCCGTTTGTTGATCAATCCACTACTGCCGAGGTTCTCGAGACTGGCATCAAGGTTGTCGACCTGCTGGCTCCCTATGCTCGTGGCGGAAAGATTGGTCTTTTCGGTGGTGCTGGTGTGGGCAAAACTGTATTGATTCAGGAACTCATCAACAACGTCGCAAAGGCTCACGGTGGTTTCTCTATCTTTTGCGGTAAGCATATCCTTGCCTCATGTTTTATTGATACCTTACATTTGTTAGGCGTCGGTGAACGGACTCGTGAGGGCAACGATCTTTATCATGAAATGATTGAAACTGGGGTCATTAACCTCGAGGGAGACTCTAAAGTCGCTCTGGTCTTCGGCCAGATGAATGAGCCTCCTGGTGCCCGTGCTCGTGTTGCTTTGACTGGCCTGACCATTGCCGAATATTTCCGTGATGAGGAGGGTCAGGACGTGCTTCTCTTTATTGACAACATCTTCCGATTCACCCAGGCTGGTTCCGAGGTATCTGCCTTGCTCGGTCGTATTCCTTCCGCAGTCGGTTACCAGCCAACCCTCTCAACTGATATGGGTGGCATGTATGTGACTTTTTTTTCCTTGATTGTGTTTATCCCTGACAGGGTTCTAGGCAAGAACGTATTACGACTACGAAGAAGGGTTCAATCACCTCAGTGCAAGCCGTCTATGTCCCCGCCGATGACTTGACTGATCCTGCTCCTGCAACAACTTTTGCTCACTTGGATGCGACAACTGTGCTGTCTCGTGGCATTGCTGAGCTTGGCATTTATCCTGCTGTGGACCCATTGGACTCCAAGTCTCGCATGCTTGATCCCCGTATTGTTGGCCAAGAACACTATGAAGTTGCAACTGCAGTCCAGAAGATTCTTCAAGACTATAAATCTTTGCAAGATATCATCGCTATCTTGGGTATGGATGAGTTGTCGGAAGAGGACAAATTGACTGTATGTGGTTGGGCTGAATCGGCTTTGGTGTGTGTTGACGACGGGGATTCAGGTCGAACGTGCGCGCAAAATTCAGCGATTCATGTCGCAACCATTCCAAGTGGCACAAGTCTTCACTGGTTATGAGGGCAAGCTTGTTTCTCTCAAGGATACCGTCCGATCATTCAAGGAAATTCTGTCCGGTGCTCATGACCATCTGCCCGAGTCCGCTTTCTACATGGCTGGCACGATCGAGGATGTCAAGGCAAAGGCTGAACAGCTCGCCAAGGAGATAGGTGGCAACTAGAGACTAGATGTTGTAGACGCGATGTTACCTGCTGCCTTGTATGCCCTGTGATCAGATGGTGGATTACACTGACACAAAATTCATGCCCTGGGAGAGAGAAAGAAGGAAGGCGTATGCCGACATGTTTGGGGGAGTGATTTCAGGCGCTATAGCCAAGTGGTTACGGCGACAGATTAGAACCTGTTCATCTGTTACTCTTTGAGTGCGCAGGTTCGAATCCTGCTGGCGTCGATGCGTTTTTGTTGTCCTTTTTATGTTGTGCGATGCTGTGTAGTGATGCCTGTGTACTGTCGTCTTCCTCGCCTCTGCAACGATGGTCCCTACAATTGATGAACTGGAGCGGTACTTTGACTACGTCGAACATGTCGTTGCCGACGCCCTGGCAGCTGCTTCCCCCGAGCTTCCAAACTTTCAAGAAGCCCTGAACCGGCTCTGGCTCGATATTTCTCGCTTCGGCCCTCACCGCCTGCCTTCTCTCCCGGACATCCACGTTCCCGGGCTTGGGGTGTTCGAAATCCCTCCCCCCCCACCCCCTCCACCCCCTCCACCAAAGTCTTGGATCGAGAATGCCGCTGACTGTGTTGTCCAGCACCCCTGGATAACATCTGGCGTAATCGTTTCTGCTCTCGGTGCCGGCTTGCTCGTGGGTTACACTGTCATTGGAAAGAGGCCTTCTACGAGGAGACGGGGAGACATACCGTCTTCTCAACCCGAGAAACGCCATGCTATCGGTGCGCTGTCTCTTCTTTCCCCCTGCAGCGGTAGCTTGACATGTCATCCAGTTATCCTAGGCGGTGATCACCCCTTGGGGCTCCCACTAATTACCGGACTCGAAAAACAAGGCTATATCGTCATCGCCAGCGTTTCGTCTCCAGAAGCTGTCGACGGTATTGAAAGCAAGGGACGTGGCTACGTCCGTGCCCTCGTTCTGGACCCCAATGAGGTACGTTCTCCCAAGCTTTCCTCGATGACTTTGATCAATTTTACGTCAGCCCGGGACGATCCCCATCTTTCTTCGATCCTTGGCATCTACACTGTCCCGGCGATTTCCTCTCACTGCTACTGGCGACCCATACGCACCCACGTCTCACCATCCCCTAGTACATTCTGTGATATCGTTGCTAACCATGCCGAACACTGCCGCCTACTGTACTCCAGCGCCGTTCGAGCAAATTTCTTTGCGCAGCACCTATCTCCCCCACCTCCTTTCCACACATATTGCGCCACTTCAAACGATTCAGGCCTTGTTACCGTTGCTCCGCGCGGACGCTACACGGGCACGTGGTCAAAAATCAATCATTTTATGTCTGCCAGCTGCTGACGCACGTGTGGGACTGCCGTTTGGTAGCGTGAGTGCCATGAGCGCTGCCGCCACTGTCCGCGCAGCCGACGTTCTCCGCCGGGAAATCGCTGCCACACACAGGACGAATGCAATCCGTATCGTGACCGTCGATGTAGGGGAAGTTGGCTCATCTACGCGTGATGCCGGCTTCAAAGTTAATATGGATGGATGGACTCCTTCGGAGAAAGCCACTTACGGCGCCGCGTTCGGCACGCTTAGCAACACCCGAGGTTCCCGTGTCCCGACTGACGTGTCTGCGTTCGTCGACAGCCTCATCACTGTTGCCAGTGCTGGTGCTCACGCGACATGTTCTGGGAGGTTTATTTTTGGTCTTGATGTTGGTCTTTGGTGTGAAAGGGTCAGGGATTGGATACGAGGTGATCGGTTTTCCATAGGGGCGGGAGGTAAGATGCATCGCTGGCTCGCTGTTCCCCTAGCTTAGCGCACGCCTCGACAGCTGGCACCTATGCATTTGCATCACACCTCCCTTCCGCATTGCTGGATCGCCTGCTGGTGCTTCCTCATCTCCTGGTAGACATTCGGAACCGCCTATTGTCGATTCCGACTTCGCGGAATGATTCTGTCAACCTGATGGACCCTATTCCTCACGCAGAGAGCTCTCCGGGCGCTGGGATAGATTATTCAACTCTGCGACGACCTATTGAACGCCCCCGTACTACCGTAGCGACTCCGGAGCCGCGTGCCGCTGACGAACAAAGCATAAACTCAGACGTGGATCTTGAGAGTAATGATGGGGATCTCGAGAGCACTGGTGTCGGAAGCAGTTGGGTGAGCTTGGGACCGCGGGAGCCCTCCGAATAAATATTGATGTATGATTCGCTGATGTTGTTTTGGATGGCCGCCTTTACACATTGCTGCCCTGAGTTTTGGCATAACTTCTGAGTACTCGTCCAACAAACATCCTCCGTCGAAGTTGCCCTGTCCAGAGATGGGTGAGGTTTCAGAGGCTGGAACAGCATCAAGTGTGACACTCTTTACCAGGCCTTTCGCTATGGCTCGTGCCTGCTGCAGCGCAGATGGATGCGATCAAATCCAGTCTCCCTAGCCGTCCTTCGATAGATCACCCTGTGTCCGCAAGCTCTTATCCCACTATCATACCCCACATAACTCTTGCAACGGTCCCCCTTTCGGATCCCTGGGTCTACAACGTGCTCCTTGATGCCGTTCCGGAGAACCAGAAACCAATCTACGCTAAATTCCAGTCTCTGGTCGTCGGCGACCACTACTTCCGCTCCGTGTTCATCGACATCCAACCTACACAAGAGCTCGTCAGTTTTCAGCATCAAATCTTGACCAACTTGCGTCGCTGCGGCCTTGAGCCCAGTGCTCCGAGGTTTCCTCACATGTCGCTGTGTTATATTGCGGACGAAGACGAGAGCGAGCGCAATAGGATAGCACACGTGCTGAAAGACACGCATATCGTCAGCCAGACGGCCGACCCGCAGTCTATCTCACTGCGGTGTGGAGACGTGAGTCTACTAGCCTTTGAAGGTGTGGAAATTTGGCTTGTCAAATGCGAGGACCGCGTAGAGACATGGGAAATCAGCGAGAGGAAGATCGAGTTGACTTGAGAGTTGTACGACGGCTGTATCGATGCACAGGAGCTACAGGAGGAGATACACGAATGATACAATCAGTACGACGACAAGGATCGCCGATTTGAATTGCTGCAGTCTGCTGTGGAGCCTATCCAAGTCCATTCTCATGATATTGTTCTCCTTGTCTTCGTTATTCAAGAATACGTTGTAGCGATGGGTCACAGTACTCCACTGAATGCTGCCCGCTATCCAGTCAATCAGTCCGTCCGCATACGCTGCGACTTGCTGATCCATCTCCCGATCGACCGAAGGCAGCTCTTGCCTGCACGCATGGAATCGGTCAAGTGCCACCGTAAATAGTTTTTCGGTATAATCGAGCCTCTCCTGTAGATCCATATGTTTAGATATCGGGTCTTTTTGCATGACCGTCAGGATATTGTTCAATGCTCCATTGTCGCCATACTCCTTCTTGAAAGAGTAGGCATCCTAGACAAGACGGAAGGCAAGGTTCAATATCGGTGCAGGCGAGCTGGAGGTGTCTTTCTCACATTGGCAATGTAGACCATATCCAGTGCGACGTCCTCCATCTCCTTGATAATCGGATGCGCCAAGACCTTGTCAGGGATGTAGAGGCGACGAGTAGATCGTATTAGAACAAAGCAAGGACGAGTGCCGATCGTCTCCCGACGCGTCACCATATACGATTGGATGGTGCGAACTGTATCCTCATCCGAGTGAGTTTCTCTGTCAATGGCTTCTTGGACAGTGCTCCTGGCATAGCCCACGTTGGAATCTATGAATTGAGGCCAGTGAAAGGGATGGATGGCGTTTCTCATATTAGGGACCAATTCTCTACGTCAAAGGCGATCATCAGCAAGCTCAAAGCTCGAGGTTGTTAACCAACCTGCACATCATTCTCAGATATGAATATTTAGAACTTTCTCCCTCGTCGCATTGGCTTAGGGTTTTCAGCCACAGCTGCGAGCGTGTGAGTGCCACCGTACTCGAAGAGCGATCACTATACAATGTTCCAGAATACGTATGCGGCGGAAATGATAGAAAGAGCGCACGTCAAGTCTTCTAGCATGAATGATGATGTTAAATAGTCGAGAATCGCCCTCAGCTCCTGACAGGAAGCGAGGGGATACGCTAAAGCTGCCAGCAGGGGCATTTCGGTTTTATGGACCTCCTGAGAGTGAAAGTCAGAGGGTCAGTCAGCAGATGGAAGTGGCGGATACACGCGGTAGCAAAGGGCCAGCCGATCTTGTCATTAACCCACGAGCTGTATCCAGTATTAGTCTCGGCGAAGTGGGCGCTGATCTCGCCACCTGGTTTGTTGGGGAGTAGAATAAGGAAGTTCGGAAGACGAAAAGCTTGTCTGGGCATGAGGGATTGGTGCCCTCACAAGCCACATACCACATTTATAGCTTCCGAGGGCCCCACATAACGGCAGGATCCAGGTGAAACTAACGTGCTTC